>ML781291.1:365137-420964 GCA_009831015.1 Picea engelmannii | reverse complement strand
CGGAGTGTTGAGTGGAATGGAGGCGAGATCGGGGTTGTGTGTGGGAGCAGGGGTAGCTAGGGGTTACGGGGTCGGGGTTTACGGGGACAGTTAGGGTTGCAAGGTAGTTAGGGGTTGCGGGGTCGGGGGTTGTGAGGGAGCGGGGATAGCTAGGGGTTACGGGGATAGGAAGGCAGGGTAGTTACAGGATATTTAGGGGTGGGCGGTAGTTAGGAGTGGGTTGAAGTGGGAGGGTTACGTGGGGAGGGTTTTCGTGAGGTGCGGGTGAGTGGAGAGGAATGGGCATCTCATGGGGGAATTGGGTTGTGTGAGGGCGCGGGATTTTAGAGGGATGGGTTTGTGTAGTCACGAGATTGTGTGAGCGGGGGGTTTGGAGGTGACGGAAAGGGGATGTGTGGACTGTGGGGGAGGGAAGGGGGTGCGGGTCAGGGGAAATTTCTTTCTTTTCTTTTTTTTTTCTTTTTTTTAATCAAATATAAATGATCTAGCAGCGGAATGATATTTTATGTATACTTTCTTCTCATCAATTCTGGTTATATTTTTCAGATTTACTGTAGAAATTCCTTCAACAGAAGTTTTGAGAATGGCCAAAAGCCTGTTTGTGGTCAAAGACCAAGAAAATCAGAGAAACTCTGAGAAATAAGGGTTGGCCAAAGGCCAAGATCAAATTCGGCCAATTATGGTCAAGGACCCGATCTTCAGAGAAATTATGGAATTTTGAGTGGCCAAAGGCCTACAGTGACGTTGCCAAGGGCAACAAAATTTTGACAAGGAGTCTAGAGGCCAAAGGCCAGGATTAGAAACGAGCTCTGATACCACTGTGGTGAACCAAGCTGGTTCACTATGTAAACATCCAATATAAATAGGACAGTACGCAATAATCCATTTAAGGATAGTAAATATATTTAATAATAAATGTATAAGAATGAATAAGATAATAAGATGATTACAAATGAGGAATGAGGGCTTGTGTATATATCCCGCACAGGGGTGCCCTTTCATAAGAGACATGACCTTTCATATGTCATGTCTCTTCATAATTAATTATTACTTATTAGTTATTTATATTTACATATTATATATATTTATGTTTGTTACATTCTTTCTTCCCAAATTTGTCAGTATCAACATTTTCTAATATTTCATCATCAATATTGATATATTTTCATGTATATTTCAATTTAAAGTTTATATTAAAAAACAAAACCTGAACATAAATTCACTAAACTATATACAAGTGTTCATCTTGCATTATCTAAATTTATGTACATACTTATAGGTGATTCGACTTATGTTTCAATTTCGGTTTCAACGACTTCATCGACGTTATGAGACAAATCTATTTATGTTTTTTGAAAAACATCAAATTGGAATTACAATCAATTATATTAAACAATAATTTGAATTTGAATTCTATGCTTTTAATATAGACAATATGTGCATGCATACCTGGTTGGCCTTCTTCTTGTTGAAAATCTCTATTTACATCATCATCATTTATTTCTTCAATATTACACATTCTCGTTTATTTCTCCAATAATTCACTTTCCTTTGTTCGTTATGGTGAGTTTCATCTCGAGTGTAATCAAATTTTCTCTTGCGCAAACTTTTGTTTCCCATGAATATAGTTATCTGTTAAAGTGTTTAAAAAAATCAACATTTCAGAATAGTCTCAGAAAAAACTTCATTGTCACAAAAATTATTAAAAAAATAATATCAATAATTTTTTGTTCAACAAAGGCTTCACCTTGAAAAAATGTTCAACAAAGCCTTCACTTTGAAAAAATGTTCAACAAAGCATTCACCTTGAAATGTTCAACAAAGCCTTCATTTTGAAAAAATGTTCAACAAAGCCTTCTCCTTGAAAAAAAATTTAACATTTAGCCTTCAATATATAAAATTTTATTTCAATAAAAACTTGAACTTCAAAAAAACAAACTTTTTTTTTGCATTCAAAATATCAACTACCTTGTTCAAAAAAATGAAAAAGATGATTCAAAACTTTGTTTAGGTGCTCTACAAAACCATGAAACAAGCGAGTGAATTGTGTTAAATTGGTTCTGCTGAAAGCGTATTTATAAGATTTGGTGCCAAGTGAAACAAAATGATGTGTCCCTTCATTGTTTTCGACCGACGAAATTCTATCACCCACATTTCGCCCAAAATATAATTGTTTCGGTCGAAAATATAGGACACTGTTTATTTTTTACGGATTTCCTTAGAATTGCATATTTCGACCGAAAAAAATTTCTTTCGGCCAAAAGATTTTTTCAGTCGAAAACCAACGAATGGGACTGTTTGTAGGAACCTGAGAATTCCCTCTAGTTTACTTGAACTTTGGAGGTTGCGGACTCCTGCAAATACTCATAATTTAGTTTCGAAATTGATACCAGCATTTGCAAAATTGAATCTACTTTCAATGGATATAATTTGTTTTCATTTTCATTATTTTTATCTAATTTTATTTATTTAAAAAAAAAAAATCACTGCATAATATTTTCAGGTGACATTATGATTCAGTTAAATGAAATATTTCTATCTCTAAAAATACACAGTGAAAAATTTAGAAAAAATTATATTCATAATCCTTAGACTGTTCTTTTCAAAAGAGTATTTTTAGATTTTAATTTTAAGTAAAAATTAAGATAGATACAAGGTGGGGGAAAACATGTGTTTAAAATCTGCAACCTTTTCAGCTTGGTCAACTTCAAAAAATTCTAGAAATTATAATATTCATCTGTTAGATTCAAAATTATAGTCATAATAAAATAGAGTCTATGTAGATTGTTGCAGTATATTTCGTTTGTCAAAAACAAAAGTTTAATAATAGATACATTGTTGGCGGGGGTGGGGGAATAACTCATTATCATTCCTTTCATGTTTAAGGAACATATTGTTAAACAATTGACATATCAAATCTCAATAAAAAAAAAATGGAAAATAGTCAGTGGAAAGCTAACAAAATTCTTCACAAGTTTTGTTTTTACTGTAAAGTGAAATTCTAAATAAAAAAATACTTTTGTATACCAGAAGTTGAAGAACTTGTAAAAAAATAGTTTTTTTTCTCATAAAACAAGCAAAATAGACACCCATCTTCATGATTTTACCCATATATATATATATATATATATATATATATATATATATATCCACTTACACTTTGATGTTCAGTTATTGGAGGGGTGTTACAATGTTGCTAGTAATTAAGTGGTTGTCTACCCTTCTTTCTCACTAGTTCTTGCCAATAAAGTAGTCATTCGCTTCCCTTATTTCTCTCTACCTATTTGACAATGAAAATAAAACCCTCCTTCATGGTTTAATCAATTTAACGGACGGATTTGAATGAAAATTTCTTGGAAAAAACGCAGGTCATTTCTCTAGCTCGTCCTTCATCTCCATCCGCCTTTGGTTCATCAATTTGGAAATTGGGTTGTTTCTCTAACCCATCCTCCATCTCCAGTGGTCTTATGTTCATCGATTTGGGGAAAAAAGGGGGGGAATGCATGTTTCTTTCTCTAATTCGTCCACTCTAACTCGTCCTCATAGATTTGGCAAAAAAATGACGAAAACATATGCTTCTTTCTCTAATTCATCCACTCGAACTCATCTTCTGTCTTCAACCATGTTTTCTTCATCAATTTGGAAACTATGATGTTTCTCTAACTCATATTCCATCTCTAGTCGCCTTATGTCCATTGATTTTGAAAGAAAAATGGGAAAAACATTGAGTTCTTTCTCTAACTCATGTTCCATCACCACTTATGTCATCCTAGCCTTCAATCTTATGGGCGTTGTTTTTCCCAAACCCCATACCAAGTGGTAGTTAAACTATTTAGCTCATCCCGGCTTTTGATCCTTCTATTTATTTATTGTGAATAGATTTAACAAGTGGGAGTTAAAAAAATTATGCACAATCTCTAATTTGCCTTACTTTACATAAAATATTATTTTAATACATGAAACAAATGGTTTAAACTCACCGTAGTTACCTTAACTTATTTTATTTTCTTATGAGTAATTCATTTTCCAATGAGTAAGTTATTTTCCGGTGAATTAGTTTAGCTAAAATAATGTGAAGTATTAAGAAGAAAAAAAGAATATTTTCACATAAAAAGGAACATTCTTTGTAACTTTAGGATACAGTTAAAGGTAAATAGAATGTTATGATGAGGTGGATTGGGGGAAGACTCTTGGGCATCGGGTTCTTGACATATCAAGGGTTTGCATTGTCTCATTTATGGGTTCCTTTGTGGAGAGTGAGCTACATCTTTGAGTTACCCTTTGTTTGAAATACAACCTTTTTCCAAGCCCTTTATTTGCCTTTTTTCATACAATTCCAAGTTCAAGTCAATATGGTGTGAATAGGAAATCAAATACACCACGCTCTTCCTTCGAAAGAATTTTTTATTAAGTTCGAACATTGAGTGGTACATGCAATGGAAATAAAAAAAACATCACATTGCCACTTGAATTCAGAACACATTGGGTGTTTTATGCAGTGGAAATAAAAGAACATTGAAATGCACTCCCCCTTCAAGCAGGATGATTTTTTTTCACTCAAAGTCCTTTATTCCTTTAGAGAAGTGTTTCATGGCTCTCGTGACTTTAAAGCGATCATTTACGTGGGATGTCAACTACAACACCTCTAGGCCTTTAACCCCTTCTTCCCATGAAATGAGGTACAAACCCCTTTTGGGTTCAATGAACTTGAAAACCCAAAAGATGAGGAACCGGAGGGGAAGTAGTGTCAAAAGTGGTAAGTATGAGTGGGAATGGTATGATGACCCCTTAAAGAAACCCCCTAGTAGAAATCCATTTCTTAAGGGCGACCAACTTACTAGATTACCATGACAACCACCAAGGTGAAATTAGGCAAAAGATATAATTTCCAAGCAAAAATTTCATAATCAAGAAAGGACTCTTTGCAACATGCTCAAATGCCTCAAATATTAAAGTGACACTTACCATGAGACTAGACTTGTTACCTCGTGAAGCAAGATCTGTTTCCTTCTAGGGGGGAAACCGGTGTAGTGGGCGTTGCTTTGTTGCCAGAGATGAGTGATGGTGTAATTTAAAAAGGAGGGGCTCTATCTACTTAATGTGGGCCATGTTGGTCAATCTAATTGTCAACACTCCATGTCTTCTACCTACATGCCTTGAGACATCATCTCCTTAGTCACCCCTAGGCATGGGGGGTAACAGTATGAAAAACATAACGAATGTATATATATGCTTCATAATAATAACCAAATACTATGTTGTGTTTCCATTGTGGGGCATTGAAGCCTATAGAGGTTCACTCTATAGAGATTTGCTCTGTTCAAAATCAAGTGCATGAAGTGAAGGTTACGAAACAGTAGAGGAAATTTCAGTGGAATTTAAGCTTTTTGGCCTCGTCGAGATTGATAAATTTCAAGACAGTGGAGTATATCCTTCCACATGTGACTTTCTTTGATTGTTTTAGGTATTTTTATAAGAGATAGAATAGTTTTTCTCAAATCTTATATGCTTCATTTAGTGAATTCATGGATTTTTTGGAATTTGGGCAGCTTGAGTTATTTTTCCCTCATCACTTTGAGTGGTTCTCAATCCATACTTTCACTTTGATCTTGTTACCTATCATTATGGATTGACATCATCACCCAAATTTGTTGTACTCCATGTGACAATATTGATATTCATAAGATTCTAAGGGGAGTCATGCACCAAAAAAAGGGTATACAAGTAGTAGTTTCACATCTTAATTTTAGTGTGGCTTCCCAACTTGAGTCTTTAATGGCTAGAAACGTAGAATTGGAGAAAAGAGAGGCATTACATGGCATTTAAATTGAAAATATAATAACATAACATAACATGCATGTGCAGTTGATTCCAAATACTACCAAGTTATTATAGCAAGATTTGACTCACCCTATGCAAATTTGCTCAGAAGGCCTTTTTCCATTCCCCTATGCAGACTTGAAGTCACTTTTTGCAATTCCCAGAGCTAAAAATAATATTTTTCCACATATATGTGCCCTAACTATTATACAGCATGTGTATACGCAGGTTGCACCATTATAGCCCACGTACAACGGGTTTTGATCCCAAAATTAAAAAATCGTGCTCGATTTCCATGTCACGTCACAAGATTCATTATCCTTGACCTTCCATATACTGGAAACGTTCTGACTCGGCCCTTAAGTTCCATTTGAAGGGTATAAATGGGCCATATCCAAGCTGTGTAAAAGAGTAGAAGAATTCAAATTTGAGAGCAAAGTCACTATGGAGAAATTATTCACTTCATATTGAGTGTGCATCCCTTTATCCTTTTAAGTCTAAACACATTGTTCAGCCCCCAAGCTCTTCCCTACTTGATTGAGAACCTCATTGTCTCTCTTATATGAGCTTGCCTTTGGTGGAGGATTGAAGTGGTGGAGGCCCAGCTGTAAGGGACTTAGTTTCTCGGTTCCAAACCATGTCGACACAGAAGTTTATCATTCATATATTTATGTTGATTACATTTTAATAGAAATACTCTTTTCTCGTCCAATTAATGTCTTGCAAATACTTGAATTGTTATTCCATGGGCATATTTGTTATGAATATTGATGGATTATGCTATTGAATGTGCTAACTTTATATATTATCACCATATGCTTGTGTATCTTGGTTGTTGAGGATAAGTTGCAGGTGTATTGTTTTGAGTCAAGTGCTCAATGGTGTACTTCATCGAACATCTGGACGAGGTAGGCTCTTTATCTTGTCTTGTTATCATATTTGTTTATATAGCATACTTGAGATTAGAGTTGATTTATGCATTCATTTATGTATGTTGTGATTTACCCCATGCCATAGAGAGATTTTCCTCGTATAAACAGTGGAGTATATCCTTCTACATGGAGTATATCCTTTCACATGATAAATTTCAAGACAATGGAGTATATCCTTCCACATGTGACTTTCTTTGATTGTTTTAGGTATTTTTATTAGATATAGAATAGTCTTTTCTCAAATCTTATATGCTTCATTTAGTGAATTCATGGACTTTTTGGAATTTGGGCAGCTTGAGTTCTTTTCCCCTCGTCACTATGAGTGGTTCTCAATCCATACTTTGACTTTGATCTTATTACCTATCATTATGGATTGACATCATCACCCAAATTCGTTGTACTCCATGTGACATTGTTGATATTCACGAGATTTTAAGGGGAGTCATGCACCAGAAAAAGGGTATACAAGTAGTAGTTTCACATCTTAATTTTAGTGTGGCTTCCCAACTTGAATCTCTAATGGCTAGAAATGTAGAATTGGACACAAAAGAGGCATTACATGGAATTTAAATTGAAAATATAATAGCATAACATAACATGCATGTGCAGTTGATTCCAAATACTACCAATCCCTAATTCCAATATTTTTCTCCCCTAAGGTTTAGTTGGCACTCTCAGAAAAGTGGTAATGGAGGATGTCACAACCCAACAAATTTGGGGAGACATAGAAACTAATCAAGTAGTTGTGGAACCAGAGTAGAGGGATAAGCAAGATTCCCACAAAGGGCATGTTTTTTGTTCAATCAATCACAATTTTATGTTTTGCAAATCAAAATGTTTGTTGGGTTAGTTTGTTAGAATCTACAATAATAGGGTAACTAGTTTTTTGAAAAAAAATGGAAGAGAAAATAGTTCTAGGCAGACCCTTCACATATTTTAGAAATTATAAAGTCTCGATGTTAGACTCTTTGAATGAATTGTATTAACTCATTGTATTGTGTGATTGCAGCTTCCTTTTAATACGGTTTGTACTTGTTTCATTTTTTTTTAAACAAATTCTATGTGGTATCTAAAACAACATGTGTTATGGATTATGTTTATCCTTACATACCAAGGCTTGAATTTCTTGAAATATATTTGGAACAAGTTCAATGTGTTGTTATTGTTCTTGAATATCTCATATGGTTATGTTTGTGTTGTGTCAAGAAAAATTTTAATGTGAGCTTCATATTCCATAGAACCCCTTCTCAGTTTTAGTACAACCTTTTGGTTGAAAGAAACAATAGGGTTATTGTGCTAAAAACTCTAACTAGTCCCTTCACTATTTCAATTAACATCATGTCAGAATGAGGCAACCAATCTCTTTGGCCTATTGTGTCAAGACTCTCTAATGGATACTTTCAAAGGGTTTTCACATTTAATATAACAAGATGATATGTCTGCATGAGAAAATGATGTTTCTTGTGATCTTATTAACAATTGATTGTGATAATACATAGTGAGCCACATTACGATCTTTTAAATGATTTTTTCCAATTATATGAAAATCATTCACAAGGTTGTTAATAAGATGATTACTTGTTCTCAAATTTTTCATAGACTTTGTCTAAAAATTTCTTAACAATAATCAAACTGCTAGATTTTAACATGTAGATAGAAATAATTGGTATTTAAGAGCATTAATTTTTATTCAAAATATTATTTATTAATTTTATATTACTAATAACAAATAGTTCATTCTCAATCTTCTTGTGTAGGAGGTCCATCATCGCCACTAATTCATTAATTTGGGATTGTTGAGCTTCACTTTGATTATGCAACTATGCAATGGATATTGGAGGTGATGGCGCCTTGCAGAGCTCGCTTCAGCTCCTACGCAGGCCCAGGACCAATCGGCCTACATCGATCGTCGATCGACTAGCAATGATTTGTCAGGGGCTGCGTCCCTCAAGCCATGTGCCCAGTTGGGGGTGATGCCCCACCGCCTCCCCCTACCTCTGACATTGATGCCTTTAGGCATCTTATCAATGCCCAAGGGAAGAAATCGCCTGCTAGCCCCCTTCCAAAATTCGTCAAGAAACTAGATGAAGTCCCAGAAATCGCCCTGTCACCATATCATCCCATGCGCATCACAGTGTCTTGCGCAGATCAGGCATTGGTCGGACAGTTTACAGGGCTTTGTCCCTCTCCTCGGACAACAGATAAATGGGTGCAAACAAATTGGAGGCCTTTGATCTCCAACAACATTACCTCTTACACAGTTGGAAGAGGCTTCTTCTTATTCGAGTTTATCTCCAAAGACGATCATGATTTTATCTTCAGAAATGGACCCTATTTCATGGGGCCTCAGGGCTTGTATCACAATATATGGTCGCCAGACTTCAATCCGGATGTAGATTTCCCTAAAGCGGTTGCAGTCTAGGTTCACCTACCCATGTTATCGATCCATTGTTGGAACCCCGAATCAATGAAGTCAATAGGAAATGGGTTGGGAAGATACGTTGATAAGGCAGATCCCAAGAACCAATATTCTGGTGCTCGGATCAGTGTGGAAGTAGACCTCGAAGCCAGTCTCCTAGAAACCATCAAGCTAACTTTGGGGGAATGGCAACACTTCCAAAAGCTAGACTACGAACAACTACCTTTCAAGTGCAGAAGTTGTCACGAATACAGGCACTTCCAAAAGCATTTCCCAAAAAATCAGATCACGCAACAGGAGAAGGAGCTAGGGGAAGGGTGGCAGCAATCCAAGCAATCAAATCCCAACACTAAAGCAAATCCCAAAAGAGAAATCAAATCTACCAATCCAAACCCGGCAAATCCAAGAAAGAACAGGGAAACTCAGAAAACCCAGATTGAAGTTGAAAATAGCTTCTCTGGACTGGGTGATCTAGAAGTGGAAGCAAAGGATCCCAATAAAAGTGTGATGGAGCGCCAATCCAATCAAGAAGGGAACAAGCCGAAAGGAAACAAATTCCCTCCTTCCCAATATTCAGTAAACACTTCTAAAGCACAGGAGGCAGGGAAAGAGACCGAAAGCTCAGAAGAAGAAGACGAGGAATTTTATATCTCCAAAATATCTCCAAAACAAGCAACCAAAGGGCGGAAATATGAAAGAGAAAAAAGGAAACTGCCACCTACAAAGACATGGTCCAAGGATCTCAACCCACATTAGAAAAAATGATAAAAAAATACAAGGAGCGTCAAGCATCAAGGGCAACCTTCCAAGGGGGCTTCCACAAACCCCATAAGTAAGTAATGCAGGTCGTCTCCTGGAATTGTAGAGGATTAGGGAGTAGAACTAAAGAAGAAGCGATGAAAGATATGATTCGCATCTCAAAGCTAGATATCCTATGAATCCAGCAGACCATAATGGAGGATCATGACTTCCTTCTCGCCAGTCAGAAATTTTGGAAAAAAGGAGCAACCGTAGTAGTCAGTCGTAGAGGAGCCTCTGGAGGAATAGGCACCCTCTGGGACACTACCAAATTTGATCTAGTATTTTCTAAATGTTTCCATCACTGGATCGTCACCCACCTTCTTCACAAACCCTCGGGACACCAGGTTTGTCTCTTTAACATTTATGCTCCAGTTCTTCTTTCGGAAAAAAAACAATGTTGGGATCTTATTATAGAGTCCCTTAAAACCCATCAACTGGAAAATATTTCCCTAGTTGGGTACCTCAATGTAATGCTCTCCCTCGAGGACAAAAAAGGGGACTCGTTAGCCAGAGATCCAATCTGAGAATGGGTCGAAGATATCATAATGGAATGGGATATTGATGATATCAATCCCTCCAAAGGAAAATTTACTTGGTCTAACAAAAGAGTCAGACCGGGTAACATCGTTGCTCGCCTAGACAGATTCTAGATCCAAAATACCTTCCTAATATTAGGCCTTAATGTTGCTTCTAAAATCATCCCCTTCAATGCCTCCGATCACAAACCAATAATCCTTGAACTCTCCAATGATGCAAACCTGGGACCTATCCCCTTCTGATTCATCCCTTCTTGGATCCTCTTGGAGGGATTTCAATATCTGGACCTCAATGTTTGGCAGACTCTAGTTTTGGGCTCCCCCTTTTTTGTTTGGGAAGAAAAGCTTCGGAGGCTCAAAAAATCCCTCAAAGGGTGGGCTAAATCTATGAAATCACCCCTCAATCAGAGATTGGAAGCTCAACTCCACCTAGAAAGACATCAACTGCATACGAAAGAAGAATCTATCACTCCTGGCAAGTTGGAACAAGAAGCATCCCTCCAGAGAACCCTTCATTCTACATGCAGACTAGAAGAGGAGTATTGGAGACAAAAGTCTAGAAGCTTGTGGCTAAAAGCTAGTGACAGGAACACCACTTACTTCCATAAACAAGAGAAATCTCGGAAGCAAACCAATTTTGTAAATGAAATCCATTCTCATGACCAAGTTGTCTCTGACTTCGAAGAAATCAAAAAAGTTGCTCACAACCACTTCAAAAAAATGTATACACAGGAGTCACAACCCCAGAATTTAAACTTCCAACATATTTTAAATCAAGTGCCCTCTAAATTGCAGCCGAACTCCAACAAAATTCTCATTTCCCCTGTCTCCATAAGAGAAATCAAAAGAGCATTAAACGAGATGGAACCTGACAAAGCACCAGGACTTGATGGATTCAGTGTTGGTTTCCTCAAAGCATGATGGCAAACAGTCAAAAAGGACCTCCACAGAATGGTGTTGAAATCGCAGGCATGCAACAAGATCAGAGGGAGCACCAATTCAGCCTTCTTGGCCCTCTTACCTAAAGATAAAGGGGCCACCTCCTTTGATCGGTTCCATCCAATATCTCTCTACAACATAGGTTACAAAATTATCTCAAAGGTGATAGCCAATCGAATTAAAGGTCTCCTTCTAGCTATCATTCCAGAAAACCAAGGTCGTTTCATCAAAGGTAGGAAGATATTGGACAACATAATTTTGGTATAGGAATCCGTCCACATAAGCACCCTCCGGAAAGAAAAAGGTATGATTGTCAAAAAGGTATGACAAAGTTAGACATGAATTTCTCTTTCAGGTGATGCTGCGATTTGGCTTCACCCCTAAATTTATAAGTTGGGTAAAAGCATGTATTGGCTCTCCCTGGATAGCCCCGTCGATCAATGGCAGAGCAGCAAACTTATTCCAAGCGTCTAGGGGGCTCAGACAAGGTTGTCCCCTCTCGCCTCTACTCTATGTTATCCAAGCCTCGATATTCAACTTTCAATTAGAGAACAGTCACCTTCACCAAGAGATAAGGGGCCTTGGAATGGCAAGAGGAACCAAAGAAATAAATCATGCTCAGTTCGCAGATGATACACTCCTATTTGGAGGAGCAAGCACTATCATAGCTAGGAAATTCAAAAAGGAGTTGGGCATCTACATAGTTGCATCTGGAAGCAAAATAAACTATGCAAAAAGATAAATTTTTGGTTGGAACTGCACTCCAAGGGAAATGGTGGACATCTCTAGAATTCTGGAGATAATAGGGAAATCGCAATGGGATTCCTTCACTTACTTAGGGATACACATAACTAATTTTGCTCCAAAATCTGCTCAGTGGCTACCATTAATCGATAAGTTGAAGAATCGAAACAATTTGTGGGGAGATTCTTGGCTAAACCTGGCTGGTAAAATGGTCCTGATCTACCAATGCTCCACCCTGCTCACTCTAGATAGCTTCATATCCAAATTTGAGTCGTTGCTAAAACGTTTCCTATGAAAAGGGGGGAAACACAACGAAAACAAGTGGCCTTTGGTCAGCTGGGGGAAGATTACTAAACCAGTGTATGAAGGGGGTCTTCAAATCCACAATATAAGAACCCAGAACTTGGCTCTCGGGGCTAAGATCCTCTAGGATTTAATAACTGGGAAGACAACCTAAAGTAAGCAAGTCCTCTGGAAAACGTATTTCTCAAGAGCAAGGAAAAAATGCCTCGACGCAGACCCAAAAACTTCAAGAGGTTACCCAATCTTTACAATCTGTCAAAAAGCTCGCCCCCTCTTCAAGGCGGATCTAACATGGATTCCTGGGAATGGGAAAAGCATCGGCATCTACGAGGATTCCATTCTTGGGGATCCACCTCTGGACTCCTTGCCAGAGATCTTGAATCTCAAGCAATGGCTTCACTCCAAGCACGCAACCATTCTCTGGGATATCTCAAGCTGGAACAATGATAGAACTTCGAAGGAATGGAGCATCTTGATCTACCCAAGTCATATCCACAATGAAGAAATGCTCTTGTGCAACCGGCTTCAGGGTAAATCCCCTCCCTCTACCTCCACGATGGATTCTCGTGGCTCGGACGATCTCTCTGGAAAATACACTGCAGCCCAAGGTTACAAAAAGCTTAAATCTATTCCTGGCTCGGCACCCAACCCTACAATCTGGAAAGGTGTCTGGAATACCAAAACATTGCCAAAGGTGGACATATTCATCTGGACGCTGCCCCAAAACATCATACTCACGGGAGATATTCTTAAAAAAAAAGTTTGGGAAGGCCCCACAAGATGTCCCCTCTACTGTCAATAAGAAGAATCTGTCAACCACCTCTTTTTGTTCTGCACCTATGCAAAAGAGGTATGGGATCTCGTCCTCTCTCCTTGGTCGATTCTTGTAAGTATCCCAGAAGAAATCCCAACTCTCCTCACAAACTAGGATAAAAATTTCCCCTTCACTCCCCACAATAAATACAAGCTCAAGTATTGTTGGATGTCTCACCCGAAGTTTACTCTATGGATGCTTTGGTTGGAACGTAACGCCCGAAATTTCAGAAGAAAAACCTCCATACCTGCACAGGTAGTTGTCCAAACTAAGGTGTTGCTGGGAGACTACCTTCATTCGCTAACCCTTCCAGAGAATAAATATCAAGTTCTGCCTTAGGAAGAAGATTGGATGTTGAGCCTAATCCAAAAGGCCCCTGGTGTTGGGTCCCCTCACTCGCCTCAGCTGGCTCTTTGGGAAATTCACATGGATCCATTGATATTTTCAAACTAGAGGAAGGCGCTCCATCATCACGATATGTTCTTTGATGGAGCCTCTAAAGGGAATCCAGGAGAAGCAGGAGGAGGAGGGGTTCTTCTGACTCCAGATGAAACAACTGAATTCACCCTCTCTTTGGGGATTGGAGAAGACACCAACAACATCGTTGAAGTGCTCGCACTCTGGCAAGGACTCGATCAAGCCTTGGCAAGGAAATTCAAAGAGGTCAATGTCTTTGGAGACTCTCGGGTGATAATCCAAGCCCTAAACATCCATGCCCTACCCCACAACATGAGGCTCTGACACATAATGTGAAAGATCAGGACGTTACTTCCAGCCTTCCACGAAATTAAATTCTTTCACATCCTTCAGGATTTGAATGGAGAAACGGACAAAGCAGCCAACATTGCTACCCGGTTGAGCAAAGGGGCCCTGTGTATTAATGGAAATACAGAAAGCTTCAGTATTCCTTAGATTTGAGAGTTTTTAAGAAGACGGAACAAAATATAGATGAACTCTATGTAATGCTAATTATGCCTCTTAGGACAAGGCATGAAATTAATGGTGTACCCATGCCAGTTATTATCACTAATTTTTAATACAACCCATACCCGTTACTGTTAAAAAAAAACAAATAGTTCATTCAATTAGCTTATCTATAAGGAACATTAGAACACTTTCACCCACTTGAATAATTTTAGGAGTTCTTTGGTGAATGCTACTCAGTTGAGGTAAGGTGGATATGTAGTCTAGAACTTTTCACCACTCTGTTGTGACATCTCCGTAGGTGTTTTTGTAGCCCTTAAATCCCTTGTTGGACAAAATTGGGAGGAGACTGGATATGCTTGTGGTCATTTGAGGATTCTTAATTGTTCAACAAGAGGTTGCACCTTTTCACCGGAAGGTTCTGCCTCCAATGCATCTCTAATTTCGTCATTAGTGTAATTAGCTTCGACAAGAAGTGTGAATGTTTCCTCATCACAAACAACTTTTGACATTGAATCAGTGGATGTTGAAAGGTGACTTGATGTCGAAATTGGAATTGCCTCCATTGAAACCTATGCTTTCTTGTCATGATGGAGTAGAAAGAAGTGTGGCATTTTTTGTGCATGTAATTAGAATGGCCTACTCAAAAAACCTATGTTTTCCCATACCCAACCTTTAATTTTCTCTTACTTCAATAGTTTCTTCACAAACCTATGCTCTCCTTGAAGACTTTCTTGATCGATTAAATGCATGTTCCCCATCTTCACAATCACTATATCAACTATTATTCATAGAACAAGTAATAGACTATGTGAATTCAACAAATTAATCCAAAATCACAATGTGAGTGCCCAATGACAATATATCATAATAATCAATGAAAACTTTACAATGTATGCCCAATGACAATATATCATAATAATCAATGAAAACTTTACAATGTATGCCCAAAGCTCTAATGCATGTCTTCCAATGCCAATACATCGCAATAATCATGAAAACTTCACAATGTATATTTTCAAAGCTTTGATGCATGTTTTACTCCCTTGGGTATGCTACAATTAAATATTATGCAAAATCACCTACAAATAATAATCTTGGATGATTCCAACAATGATCATATCAACTATTTATCATAGAACAAGTGATAGACTCTGTGAATTCGATAAATTAATCCAAAATCACAATGTCACACAACGTCAATATATCACGATCAGCCTAGATCCATGTTAAAACAAGATCTATCAAGCACTAAGGATAAAATTTCCTAAGGTATACGTTTTTTTATCATTTAATTCCATGTCATGTATTAATTCATTCATATTAAATGAAATATATATATATACCTGGAAAAAATTGATCTCTCTTGATGCTTGATAGATCTGGGTTTAAAATCAATCTAGACTACTTTAATTTTTTATATATTGTCATGTACATATCTATGTACATAGTTATATGTATTTCTCATTTAATTTTTTTTTATCATGTACTGTAACGTTATGTGACAACATCTCCCTCATAGTGGGTTGTAGAGCACCTTTCTACTCTCGATACAATAATCAATGAGAACTTTATATTTCAAAAGGTGAATTTTCATATTGTGAATTACCATTTCTAATGAAAAGGTTAAATGAGTTAGGAGGGTTGGTAGATTAGGTGTCAAGATGTAAAGTGTTACCTATTTAATAGGTTTGGTTAGGGGTTAGAAGATTACATGTTAATGAATTAGGTGACCAAATTCACATTTAAGGAATTAAGTGTCAAAAGGTTAGGTCCAAGGGGTTGGGTCTCTAATTAAAGTTTAATTGGGTATCCAAGTGAATCGAGTATCCAATTTCACATTTAATGAATTAATTGTCAAAAAATTAAGTCCAAGGGATTGGGTATTAGGCTAAGGTTTAAAGGGTTAAGTGTCAAAAAAATATTAGGTCCAAGGGATTGGGTATTAAGCTAAGGTTTAAAGGGTCGAGAATAGAGGTATAATATTTTTCAATTGCTAGTGATTTTTACAATATGGCTATAAAAACAATAGCTAAAAATATAAAAACTTATTATAGAAATAGCATTGGAATATTTTCCAAACGACAACGGTGATTCCTTTTTATTTACTATGTTATGGACAATCATATCCTTCCCAACGATCATAGACTATAGTACTTGTATTTTTGGAGTTTGTAAACCATTGCCACTGTGGAATTTTGACGAGTGTCAAAACTCTGAACTTTGAAGTTTGAACCACTGGAGTTTGAGCGACCATTACTTTTTTGACATACGTCATTTTAATCATTGTGGTCAACAATATCGTTATTCATATTTTAAATGTTTTATTTTTAGTTTTTGGCATATTTTTTCATCACAATTTCATCTGAAATTTGGATACAAATTATTAATACTATAAATTTGAATGGTTGAACCTATATAATTAAAATGTTCCAAAATTTTCACATGATGAATCCATTAGTACATTCATTACAAGTTGAATGTTTTTAAACTCAACTCCAAAACCATCCACTAGCCACAACAACATCAAAAGGATTTTGAAGAAGTTGTTGATGACTGAAGTATCATTTCCAGAACAATCTCAAATAGCTTCTGACATTGTTATTGAATGAAGTATCATTTTGAAAGACTTCGTATAGACTTGTAGAAAAAATTAATATCTTTGAAGACCTATGATTTTGTCATGCCTTGATTAGAAACATTGTGCCTAGAATACAAAGGTTTCAAAAAGTTTGAAGAAATAGATTGACAATTATATGCAAAACAATGATAATACAATAACTAATCGTTACCACTATGTTCCACATTGAATCATCGGATTAACTGGATTAACACCTCACCCTTAAAAAAAATGAATGAATACCTCGCCATTAGAAAGAATGAATTCAAATACCTCGCCATGGAGTTTTAGATAGAATGAATCCACATACCTCATCCATGGTAAATCGCAAAGCATAAGAAGAAATGGATGCACTTGAATTTTTATTTTTCAAATTAAACTACCTGAACTCATTATTTTATTCTTTTTAACCTCCCTTTTTTTGTTGGTTTTCAGATCCTGAAACATTAATTAAAAGCAACAAATATGGAAACATAGACAAAACATTCACATAGATTAACACACGAGATTTACGTGGTAAAACCCTGACGGTGTGTCAAAGAAACCTCCACAGGGCAAGGTATCGATATGTCTTATTATTCAAGATAGGATTATAACATTACAAAATGTCTCTCTGGGGTTCATGGATATATACAACATAGGTTAAATCGTTACATCAGTTCAAGAACTTGCTTTTATACAAACTAACAAATATTTACAATATGTAAATTTGTATTATAACCATAATTAATTGTTGTCACAATTCCAACAATCTCCACCATGACAACAATTTACCTAATACCTTTCCCAAGCCCATTCATCACCTCTTTTGCAAGCCAAGAGAAACCACAATCCACCGCAACTTCTCTAACAGTACCAGTTTCATGAACATGTATGCACAACTTGTTTCAGTATGGACCACTCCACCTCCATCAATAACTTGTCTTACAAAATGATGCATTGTCTCATTTTGATATGTTGGACGATTAGTCAAATACACAATGATTCGACCATGACATAACACCATATCCTGTACTTGTCCAAACTTACCCAATAGATCATTGCATTCATGTGAGACATAACTTGAGGTAGGTCTCTTCTTGTCCAAGTCTTGTGAATCAACATAACCACATACTAACCCATGCAATCATTGTATGTGATACTTGTGCTTCTTTTCTTCTAAGATACTGAAGCACTCATTTCCATTCTCTTCACTTGGTTTTTCCATGTGTTCAATGACAACACCAACTGCATGTGAAATATTTAAACATTTCATCGCAAACATCAATCTTCCTACTGTATTAACATGTCATACATGAGACATAACCTTTTCTTCCTTACAACTAGGACATAAACTTGAAGAAACCTTACAATGGAAAACTATAGGGATGTTTACCAGTTTCACAATGTTCATATTGAACCACGTCAATATCTTCTCCATAGACTTTTGTTGTGATAACCACAACTTACCATTTTTCTTGTCTCTATCTACTCCTATACTCAAGATTTGTTTTGCTTCTCCTAGATCCTTCATCTGAAACATCCTGGTCAATTGAGCCTCTAACCTGCTAATCTTAAACATTCCTAGCATAACATATAATACTAAGAACATGAATGTATCATATTCAAACCTCTCAAAATAAACACAATGGTTGTATTCACTTCTTAAGAAATTTGGTTCATCGTGAAAAGATCTAACATCTTGTACAATTGTCCGAGTACCTTAAGGCCATACAATGATTTTCTGAGCTCGCAAACAAATCTCCCTTTGTGATCCTGAACAATCACTGATTGTTCCATGTACATATCTCTGCTAGTGAAAATTCTATGGGAAGTAGGATCCCACCGTCTACATCCCTTAACCCCATCATTGTAATCAAAAGAGACATAAAACTTGCAAAAATTCAAAGATTGAAAGTCTGAAAATAACTTACAGCTTACTAGTACCTTCATCCCAATCCCTTTATTGTGCATATGGACTTGTCTCTGATGCCATAAACAATTAGGTGCACTTTCTTTCTTACATACCATCACAACTTCACTTTTTTCAATTTTTCCTTCCAACTTATACATATTTTCAACCTTCCTTTCCTTCATGATCATCAAACTTCCCTTGAGCACTTGCAATTCTCCACCTTGACCTGAAAACTCATGACCACCAAAATCCAACACTCCTAGAGAAATTAATTATTTCTTTAGTTTAGACACATGTCTAACATTAGTTATTGTCCTTCTAACCCCATCAAACATTTTGATTTTGACAATTCCAACCCCAATAATCTCAACAGAATTATCATTACCCATAAGAACAACTCCACTATCAACTGATTGATAAGAAGTAAACCAATTTCTATTTGGGAAAATATGGTGTGAGGCACCAGAGTATAAAATCCATTATTCATAGTATTCAGAGAAATTACTAATAGACAAGACTTCATCAATCATACATGAACCTGATTCAACTGGATTTGCCTCTGATTTGGAGTCTTCCTTGGACCCCTTGGACTTCTACAACTTCCAACAATCCTTTTTAAGATGTCCAACTTTATTAAAGTGCCAACATCTTCCCTTACCCTTTCTGCTTGTTGACTTAGCCCTAGATGTTCTACTCGAATTGTTAGAAAAACAGGATCATGGAGCAATAAAATAAACAAATGCGGAAACAAAACATAGAAGATACACAATACAGTAGAGACACAGATATGTGTGGTTCACTCGGTGTGGGCTACGTCCACCAGAGAAATTGTCAGGTCCTTCTTTATTATTATCCAGCAAAATGAAGGGATACAATATACAACACACCTGTTGTAACTTCCTCTTCTTTCTCTCACAGCCTCCTCTCTCAGAATACAATATTCTCGATAATATACAGCCGCAATAAAATTCCCTCATAAAAGAGGGTTGCCTTCTAGGGAAAAAAACCCTAAAATAACTTTTATCGTCAGATATGCGACCTTATAATGAACAGTCCAGATTGATTACGAAATTATAATATTCGACAAGGTAATTTTTCCCAATATTTCACTTCGGGGGTGTTGCCCCTGAATTCCCCAACGGGGGGGGTACAAAAATTGTTGTCTCCCCTCCCTTGACCCCCCTAGCGAAAATTGTGGGGGGGGGAATCCCCCCCACACCCTATCGTTAGGAAATGGGGTCCAAGCACGGCTGAAAACAAACCTCTAAATCATAAATATAATGAGGCTCCACAACCAAAAAACTCCCACTTGGATATTGATCACAACAACTCCACCGTTTTTGTACCTGCTGGACTATGATCCACCTTGGACCTGGAAAATTTCTCATCTTTACCTTCATGCTTGAATACCAATAGAAACTGAGTAGGAACTCAGTTTCTCCCTGCCTACTCCCATTGTTAACATGTTTGCAGGATTCTGGCTAGTATGTATCTTTTCCAACTTCAATTGTCCATCTTCCAAGACGGATCTTATGGAATGGTACCTGAGTTGTATATGCCTAGTATTAGAATGGAAGGATAATTTCTTTGCAAAATGAATGGCACTCTTGTTGTTACAATACAAACTGTTATTCTCCTGCTTCTATCCCAATTCCTCCATAAACATCTATAACCAAATCATTTCTTTACTAGCCCCTATAGCAGCAACATACTATGCTTCTATTGTTGAAAGTGAAACAACCTTTTGTAGTTTTGAAATCCAACTTACTGTTGTTCCACCTACAATAAAAACATACCTTGTGGTGCTCCTCGTGATATCTTTATCACTTGCCATATCTGAATCAACATATCCTTGTAGAACAATTTATGAACCTCCAAAACATAATGCATGAGTATAAGTACCTCTCAAATACCTGAGAATCCACTTTACTGCCTCCCAATGTTTTTTACCTGGAATGTTCATATACCTACTCACAACTCCCACTCCATGTGCAATATATGGTCTTGTGCAAACCATCGCATACATCAAGCTGCCAACTGTTGATGAATAGGGGACCCTAGACATGTATTCTATCTCCTCCTCTGTCTTGGGACACATTTCTTTGGTTAATTTGAAATGGTTTTCCAAAGGTGTAATAATTGGTTTTGCATTATGCATTCTAAACCTCTCCAACACTTTCTCTATGTACTCACCCTTGGACAATGTCAATTTGGGATTTTTCTTGTCTCTTGTTATTCTCATACCAAGAATTTTCTTTGCAACACCTAAATCCTTCATCACAAATGAATTAGCTAATTTATTCTTGAGCACATTTATATCCTGCATATTAGACCTTGCAACAAGCATGTCATCTACATACAATAGAAAGATAATATAATATCCATTTTCTAGCCTTTTAAAATAAACATGGTGATCATAATAATATCTACTATAACCTTGTTCTGTCAGAAACCTGTCAAACTTCAAATACCACTACCTTGGAACTTGTTTTAAGCCATACAATATCTTCTTCAACCTGCATACCAAATTTTCTTTCCCTTTAACCTCGTACCCTTGTGCATGCTGCATATAAATCTCTTCATCCAAATCCCCATGGAGAAAAGTTCTTTTTACATCTGATTGTTCAAGATGCAAATCTTGAACTACCACAAGAATTAAAATAGTCCTAATTGAAGTCACCTTAACAACAGGAGAAAATATTTCATCAAAATCTATACCTTTCTTTTGTGCAAATCCCTTTACAACAAGTCTAGCCTTGTACCATTTTTTTCTCCATCTTCTTCCTTAAACTTGTAAACCCATTTATTCTATAGTGTTATTTTTCCTGCAGGCAATTGAACCAAGTCCTAAGTCTGGTTATTTACTAAGGAATCCATTTCCTCTTTCATGCCTTGCTCCCACTTCTTTTTAGTGTCTACCTGCATTACCTCTTCGTAACATTCTAGTTCACCAAAATCATTCAACAATAAATAATACAATGAAGGCAAGTATCGTTCAGGGAGTCTACTTAATCTGGTAGATATTCTAACAACACTTGCAGAAGTTTGGGGTACATGTTGCTCCTGTTGTTGTACATTTTGATTTTCTGGTACCTTTGGAATTTCTTTTTCAATGATCTCGTCAAGCATTGTATATTTTGGTTTTTCTTTTTCTTGTTTCTTTCCTTGCAACTGATCTTTGTACATGACCTTCTCATGGAATATGACATCTCTACTCCTAATGATTTTGTGATTTTCATAATCCCATAAGAAATAACCAAAATCATGAACACCAAATCCAATAAAGGTACACTTCTTGGATTTTGCTTCAAGCTTTGTTCTATTTTCTTTATCAATATGGACAAATGCTTTACAACCGAAAGTCTTCAGAAATGAATAGTTTACCTTTTTACCTATCCATGCCTCCTCTGGAATGCCACCATCCAAAGAAATTGAAGGTCCTTTGTTTATCAAGTAAACAACAATATCTACAACATATGCCCAAAACTGTAAGGGAAACCCTGCATACAATCTCATACTCCTTGCACGCTCCATGATGGTCATGTTCATCCTTTCTGACACACTATTTTCTTGTGGTGTTCCTGAAAATGTCTTCTCTCTACGAATCTCATGGTAAGAACAATAATCATAAAATGCCTTGTTGCAGTATTCACCTCCATTGTCTGATATGAGACACTTCAACCTTTTTCATGTCTCATTCTCAACCAAAGCTTTCCATTTCTTAAAGGTATCAAAAACATTAGATTTTTCTCGAATGCAATAAACCCAAGTTTTTCTAGTTGCATCATCAATAAAAGTAACATAATAATGAGAGCCACCAAGAGATGATACCTGAGTTGGTCCCCATACATCTGTATGTACAAGCTCTAACCTTTCACTCTTCTTTTCTTTTCCTACTCTGAGAAATCTGACTCTCTTATGTTTTCCATAAACACAGTGCTAATAGAAATACAAATCAATTTGTTTAATATCTCGCAACAATTTTTTTTTGTGAAGTATTTGCATCCCCTTCTCACTCATGTGTCCAAGCCTATGATGTCAAAGTGTTGTATCCACTCCTGTAGAAACTAAAGAGATAGGAGAGTTAGTATTACCAGTACATAAATACAATGTACCTATTATCTCTCATTTTGTTATCACCAGTGATCCTTTAATGACCTTCCACAACTTATCTATAAATATAGATATACAACCTTCACTTTCCAACTTCCCTGTAGAAATCATATTTTTTCTTAGATCTGGAACATATCTTACCTCTCTCATAAAACCATTAGTTTCCATTCTTTTTCTTTATTTGTACCTTGCCCATTCCAACAATTTTGCATGGTGCATCATCACCGAAATGAACCTGTCCAGAATCACCTTGAACATAATCTAGAAAATGTTTCCTATGGGGTGTGGCATGAAATGAAGCCCCTGAATCTACTACCCAAAACTCAGAAATATTATCTATAGAAATAAACAAAGCATCATGTAACACATCACCTGTTACATTTGCTTCTTGTTTTTTTTTCCTGTTGTCCATATCTTTGTTTCTTTGGAGCTCTGCAGTGTTTCTTCAGATGTCCTTTCATCCGACGATGTCAGCACTCTCATCCACCTGAAGTTTTGGAGGAGGTTTGTTCCAGTTGGCAATCAAATGCACACTAGTTCTAACTGTCTGCACAGTTTTCATTGAACCTGTGGATATTCGTTGCGAAATCTCTCGTTCTAGCGTTTTTGCAGCGTTATGGTAGAAACTCGCTGCAAAATATTTGTTTTCGACTATTTTGAATTTTGAAGCTTTCTTTTGTTGTGTTCAACCTCAACATATCAATCCTAAGAATTGAGCAGTCCCCAAAAATGAGACCTTCTTTGAATGTTGTTTGTGAGTCTCTGAATTATTTGATTGTTGCTTGTACCAATAAGTCTAGGTTCTTCTTTGTAGCTTCTTCACCTATTTGATGTAGCCTTCCTTTCAGTGACATGTTCTCTGCCTATAAAACCCTATTATGCATGTACATATTCTTGAATTTCATGTGCAAAGGTAGGGATATTCTAACCATGTTCCTACTCTTGTCAAGGGCTTCCTCACAAGAGTCCATGTGCTTTGTTAATATGGTCTTCATTTGTATGTTATCCTCTCTTAATTGAACAATTAGGGATTTTGCGTCCTTCAACTGCTTCCTGAGCATCTTAACTCTCAAATCAATTTCTTCTGATTGTGGTTGATCTTCAATACTCTTTTCGGCTTCATGATGAACAGACACCTTAGTTGCACCTTCCTCCATACGAATTAACTCTTTTGTTTTTGACCTAGTCATGGGTCTTTTAGGTTTCACCATTTCTGATACTAGAGGATTGAAAACCAACTTATTTCCTCTCATATTACTCTTCTTTCCATCAGAATATTGTACAACATCCTCAACTATTTCGATGCTCTGATCCAGTGATTCTTCATACTTCTCGCTTTTCCTTTTTGATTTACTAGATGTTGTCTGAGCTATCTTCTCACTTGAATAATGGGTTTTCCTTTTTTCCCATCGAATACTACTAATGTATGCACTAAACCTTGTTGAAGACAAGAAGGTCACCCAATCTCCATTTGTTTTTCTAAGCTCTTCCAGAACTAAAAGTTTGATGAGGCCAGAGTGGAAGATACTATGTTCAACGCGTTTAGACCTTTCCTGGACCTTGTCTGACATCTTTCCCAAACTCCTATAAAGATAAAAAGGTAGATTGCAGGTTTTCTTACTAGTGAAGTGCATAAGAAGCTTGATGTGGTATCGATAAACCATGTTGAATTGTCCCTCATAGGTAAAATAGTGTTGGATTACACATAGCAGCTTGTCAAAATGATCTAACATATAATTCCTTGGTACCCCAGCTGATAGCTTTTCATTCTGATGCTCTGGCATGAAGTAATCATTACAATAGGTGGAGTCTAGAGCCATCCCTTTGAACCATTTGTCTCCTTGCATAGGTATCCTAGCAGATGTTGCAATGGTGTCTTCTGAAACCTGGAACTCAACTCTAGTTTTCCAATCTTTGTCTTAACCCCATCAAAGTTTAAAGTGAATTTTTTAGCCAAATCCATGTGATATCCTTGCAATCTCTCACAGAAATTTAGACATCCAACTCTCTGAAATAATTCTCTGAAGGTTGGATCTGATTCTAAAATCTACAAATCCCGGGTTTCAAGTCTGATTATCTCATCTCCTTTGTTACTCTTCTCCTTTTGCTTCTCAGGTTCCATGAATGTTGGTGAAGATCAAAGGATAATGGTGAGTTTCGGCAACAAACATAACTCTGGCATCGTCCAATTTAGAAAATACAAGTTTTAACAATGAATCTATTTGGCATCGTACAGAGCTTTGATAACGCAAATTTGCAGCGCCCGAGATTTTGCAACGTTCTGTTTGAAAATTACAAAACATATATGATAGAACTGAGGACCCAAACGACTGATTATGACTTGCAATTACATGACTCTTAGCACGACAGTGACACTGAATCCAGTGCTCAAACTAATTATTACAATGCATCATGATCGAAATGCATTAATCCAAGTATTTCATTCATCCTTTGATCACAATTAAAAATCTGTAGCCACCTCAGCAACTATTTTATACAACCTCAAAAGTGATATGACTACTTCCTCCACAACATGGTCGATCTCCATGGGTAAGTTTGACAGGTATTCTCTCCACTCTAGACTTATTACATTGCTAATTAGAGTGTGGAAAGTATCGTATCTCAAGGGTACCTTAGCTCTATAAACTCGAGGATGGGTAATCAATTAATTTGGGGGGGGGAATAAGAGGCAATCTAGTGCCAACCTCTTATCCCATTTTCGATAATGAATGAAATAAAATTGTTGAAGATCATAACTAAACACCCTATTTTTTTTAAAGTCCGTGATCGGAAGAGAAGGGTTTTTTTCCCTGTACGCGATGTCACTTTGAAATGTGTGTTGCAGATCATATCCAAACCTGATACAAATCATTACTCCGACATCTTGTTACACCTTAAATAAACATCATTTCACCTTACAAATCTTTTGTGTATACCTCGATCCTCATTGTAAATCACATCCCCCTTTGAGTTTCTTAACCCACTAATACAAATAATTATCCTGTCATTATGTTTCACCTTACAAATCCTTCGTTGTATTCCTCGATCCTTGTAAATCGCATCCCACTTCGAATTTGAATGAAAACCTTCTTTTCTTGTGTCGATGTAAAACGCATAATTGGTTGTGGAAGAGATGGGAGGACCACTAGTCCGAAGTGAGCAAAGAAATACAGTGGATGTGTATGAGCATGAGGGGGTTGTAGAAATATTCAAGGAGTCTGGGTGGTTAGCTTACTTCATGTGTATTCGAGGGTTCAATGAGAGTGTTGCTTTAGAATTTGCAATGACACTGCAAAACCAAACTGCAACAGTCTGAGGAATAAAAATTCCAATCAGTGTACCGATTATAGTAAAGGTTACAATATTTCTTGAAGATGGAGAGTTATGGTTTTAGAGACGAAGTTCCTCTGCAACATTGAGGGAAGAGTTTAGAAGAGGAACTAGCGAGGAATTAGTCGGGAGTGATAAGGGTGTCTTAAAGAGTTCTCTGGTCGAACCATGGAGGCATGCAGCGTATATTGTCCAGAAATTTTTGGCATGCGAAGGGAGGTTCAAACTATTGTTTGGGGACCATTTTCGGATTCTGATTCATCTTAGACATCATCAATATGTGAATGTCCCTTATTTCCTCTTTCATTCACTGCAATTAATGAGTAATAAAGCTAAAGGAAGTCCTAGTCCAAAGAATAGTGTTACAAATCATGGCCTTATTAAACTAATTGTGATGGAAGCTTTAATGAACACCAAATGGAATTAGATAACCCTCATAGAGGGTATCGATGAAGAACTGGAAGAGACAGAAAATGTAGATGGAGAAATTAAAAATATAGAGCACAGTGATAATCCTTTTGAGAAAATTCATGATGAAGTTGGTCCCTCTTGACCTAGGAGAAACTCACAAGTAATGAAAAAGGGAACTGTTGAGAATCCTTCTCAAAGGAGGATGAAAAAAAGATAGTCAGATAAAAGAAGTGAGGAAGATATGTCAGAAGAGGAAATGATGCAGAAGGAAGATCAACTAGAGTGTAGCCCTGAAAAAGAGAAAATTGCTCCCATACAACAAAAGAAGCAATCAGTATTTCATGATAAAAAGCCTCAATTTGCCTTGGCATACTATAGGAAATCGTTTCAAACAACGAAGCAGTTAAACAGAAAATTTGTCATGGAAAATCACAAGTTAAAGCAGGAAATTAAAGAACTTAAGGAGAAATTAGAGGACCAACAGAAGCAGGAAGGATTGCAATCTTTCCTAGAAGCTACCGAGGGCAAGTCATATCAAGAGGAAGATCAAGAGCAATATACAATAGCAATAGAAGTTGGCATAGAAGTAGATCCATTTGAACTCAGTGAATAAATTGATGATAGGGAACAAAGGGTGAAGCAATTAGAAGCACAGGTTGAGTACTTCAAGAGACATACATATAGATTGACTCGAGAGCGTGAAGATGCAGCTCCCCAAAGAGAAGATGATTAGATGCAGATCAATAACTTGGGTTTAGAGATTCATAAGCTTAATCGGGACATCCAAAGATTGAATTTAGATAAGCACTACATGCTCCACCGGGCCCAAACCATAAGGGATTACTCCCATCCTTCTCCTATCTATGCCACTTATTTAAGATGTCAGGTCTTTTCATTGTTAATTAAAGCCTTGGAACATGATCGTATGTGCTACATAAATGATGTCGATCAATTCTTGTTGTTGTATAAGACATGTGAAGAAGACAAAAACTTACTTTGTAAAGCATGTATACATAATCTGGTTGTACCAAATGTCAATGGATGGGATCCCAACCTATTGGTGGGTGATGTGCAACTGAGGGCTTTTGTTTCCTTTATGAATAACTAGGTGAAGTGGCAACAATATATGTCTTTCTTGGAAAATAAGGAGAATGTAGAAGGCTTGTTACATAGGCTTGAACCCTACCCTAAGAGCTTGTGTGAGAAAAAAAGAGAAAAATTGAAAGACCCCGAATTTGTCTCAATTTTTAATGTCAACCAAATAAATGCCTTATCTACTTGTGAGATGTGGATATCTCTTAATCGGTTAGAGACTATCCTAGATATATAGGGAAGGATTTTTATTTATATTCCGACCAACTCAGGAGAGATACATTATCTATTGAAGTCTTTCAAAAGGCTTTGGACTGGTTGCCAAGCTATATTGACTATGTCAAAAGCCTAGGGGTTCATTGGATGGGTCTTATATTTTCTTATCCCATATTGTGGGAAGATACAAAATGGGGTGAGGAGTCTAGATATTGGGTTGAAATGGTTGAACAACTTGGGTTCATAAAAGAATAACAACAACAAGACCAACCTGTGAAATATTGGAGCAGGACTTATCAACTTGCCTAACCTTCAGTGAACAGTGATACAAATTTATCTCGGTAAGTTACAGAAGGGACTTGCAATTCTTCAGCTAGGGGGAATGTTGGGTGAGATAATTAGCATGTTTTGAAGACATTATTTCATACCTTCTTCCATCTTTTTCATGTCCTTTTGACCTTTGCCATCACCCTTCCTTATCAATTATGGTACTCTTGATGACTTGATCTGGATTATTTTCGGAACGAAATGAAAGCAGAGATATTCAATGAAATACTCATGAAAATTGCCAGAAACAGAGAAATACAACAATACTTGATTTCTATTAATGAAATTATTGTAAAGAGACTGTAAAAACACAAAGTGCAAGACTTGTTAGAATGGTGGCAACCTTATCTCTGAGAAGAGATGTGACGGTTGCGCTCATTCGCAAGAATATTATTACAATGAGGCTCTGAATGCCTTTTTATGATAAACATGAATTCCAAAACCCTAGACATCAAAAAACCCAACCCTAGGGGATGAAACGCCAAAAGTTGTGTGGGTCCCGTTTGGGTAAGTTAGTACATTAACTTCCCGGGGTCATAACTTTTGGATACGATCTATGTTTTAGGCGCGTGATAGCCCGTTGGAAAGGTCTTTTAGATAAATACGCATTATGTCATCAAACTTTGACTATGTCTATAGTTTGAATGTGGCATGCCAAAATAACATTGCTTAGGGCCCCAAAACAGCCTTGGAAGTACAACAAGATGTGTTGATATGAAAGCATACAAAATAAGCCAGATGGATTAGGTGGGAGGCCACCAGTATCCACCTTGAATATGTGTAGGGATTCAGACAGCCCCAAAAGTGTAGAACCCACAATTAGAAATAAGTACAGAATAACATGTTGAACTAAAAATTGACAAGAGGAGCCAGTTGGAACAGGTAGGTGGTCACCAATATCCACCTGGATCAATCCTCCCTCCTTAGGAAGCAATGGTCTCCATTGCGTTGAGTGCCCAAGGAAGAGGGGAGATCATTTTCTGAATTTGAAGCTTGGTGAGTTATGTGCCTTGTTAGAGAATTTGTGCTTCTTGACTTGTGGTAGACTGTCACAAACCTGTTGCTGGAGGGGTTGGATCTGTCCCACCAACCTGTTGTCTCTGGGTTTGGTGGGGCATTGTGTAGACCCCATTGTAGGTGAAGAAACAATATCTTCTTTCTCTTCGACAATCTGTTTTTGATGGATAGAAGTTGTTGAGGCTGCAATGGTTTTAGTGGTCTTCTGTGCATCCTTGGAATAGACTATGAAGAGGATGAATTTTGCAGTATGAGAGATTACCTTGTGGTGATTTTTTTTTGGAGTAGTAGTCGAAACTACCTCTGGTATCCTGTAGAGATGACCTCCCAGAGTAATAATGACACTACGGGGTCTAGAATCATAGATAGCATGACGTTTCCACATATATGGTTGGCCCAAAACAACATCACAGACATCAAGAGGGGAAATATCACACACTACCTCGTCCTTGAAGGGATGGATGCCATAGGACAGGCGACATTGTTAGCTGACACGAAGATCTCGTCCCTGGTGAAGCCACTTGATGTTGTATGGTTGCGGGTGTGGTGTTTTCGACAACCCCAACTATTTGATGACCTTAGATGATATGAGGTTCTTTTGGTTTCCATTATCAACAATGAAATGCAATGGGATCCCCTTCACCCACATCTATGAATGGAAGAGGTGCTCCCCCTCTTCAGGATCTACTAGTTCTTTTAATTGAATTGTTGTGGTCATGACAGTAGCAGTGGGGTCTGCGTCGATGATCTGTATGTTTTCAATATTTTCTAGATTGGATTTTGAATCAGGGTTYGACTCTGTGTMTTTTACCTTGGCCACCAATGATTGTTTCGAGCGACATTCATTGGTGTTGTGCYAGGGGATTTTGTGGAAGTCACACCACTTCCCAGTATCATTCTTCATCTTTACTTTACCCTTTTTGTCTTGTGTCTTAGACTGGTTGTCTAGAGGTTGTTAGTTAGGGTCGTCTTTACCATGCTTTGGTTGTTGCAAATTTGCAAACCCGAATTCCCATTTGTTTTGGTGCCTAATTTTCTGCTCAATTTTGGCAGCATATCGATAAGCAGCTCGCAATGATGAGATTTTTAGGAAATCCATTTCGGTTTGGATATACCTATGCAGAGCCCCATGGTATTTCAGAACCAAACGTTGCTCGGAATCTTTGATACCCAGCTTGGTGCACAAGGTATGAAAAGTATTTGTGAACTCCTCCATTGTTTGTCTCTTCTCTTGCCGCAGTGTGGTCCATATCATGTACTGGTCTTCATAGTTATCAACAGGATAGTACTATTCTTTGACCGCATCCGCAAAAAAATCCCAAGTGGGCTCGACCCCATATATTCCAGATTCCTCTGTGGAACTTTTCTCCCAGTAAGTTTCCCACCAATGTTTGACATGGGGGAGATCCTTGAGGAGTGCGAAGGTGATATTTTCCTTGTCGGAAAATTTTTGAACAGAGAAATAACCTTCTAATAGATTTAACCATTTTTCTAGGGCATCTGCATCTATCTGACCTTCAAATATGGGAATATCAAAATTAACTTGTACCTTGAAGGGAGAGGTTCCTCCAAAATGGTCAATGGATGAATATGCGCATGTTGCTATCGGCAAGAGTTGAAGGATGTGTGCAAAATTCTACATCATTCCATCCCTCTGTCACGTGAGATCTTGCTCAAGCAAAAGGTTAATAGAATCTTTTGCTCCGTCATTTTTCTTTTCTGCCACAATTGAGGGTTTCTTGGGCATGCGAGAGTGATTGTCCTCAAGAGAGACAAACTCGAGACCCAACTGGTTATACTCGGACCTTGTTGGGGACATGCGCTAAAAAAAAATGATCAAGAGCAGCCTGCTCTGATACCACTGATTTCGGATTATTTTCGAAATGAAATGAAAGCAAAGTTATTCAATGAAATACAGAGTGCAAGACTCGCTAGAATGGTGGCAGATTTATCTTTGATAAGATATGTGACGGTTGCGCTCATTCGCAAGAAGATGATTACAATGAGACTCTGAAGGCCTTTTTATGATAAACATGAATGCCAAAACCCTAGACATCCAAAAACCTAACCCTAGGAGATGAAACGCCAAAAGTCACGTGGGCCCCGTTTGGGTAAGTTAGTATATTAACTTCCCGGAGTGGTAACTTTTGCATACGATATATGTTTTAGGCACGTGATAGCCTGTTGGAAAGGTATTTTAGAGAACTACGCATTATGTCGTCAAACTCTGACTTTGTCTCTAGTTTGACTAGGGCATGCCAAAATAACATTGTTTAGGGCCCCAAAACGGCCCTAGAAGTACAATAAGATGCGATGATATGAAAACATACAAAATAAGCCAGTTGGATTAGGTGGGAGGCCACCAGTATCCACATGGAAGATGTGTAGGGCTTCAAACAGCCCTGGAAGTGTAGAACCCACAATTACAAAGAAGTACAGAAGAACGTATTGAACTAAAAACTAACAAGAGGAGCTAGTTGGAACAGGTGGGTGGTCACCAATATCCACCTGGATCATGATTTGTGTTTCATTGCACCCTAATGGGCTAGTTGAATAATGTTTAGAGTTAAATATTCCTAGTCTAACCTTTTCCTGGAAGTTAATTGTAGGTCTTAAAGCTTTATTTGGCATTTTTCAATATCGGGTTGCAGATCCTAGTGTTTTGAAAGATTGAGCTGCAGATCCTTTGATTTCGTTGGTTGGGATATTTTGGTCAATCCAGTGAATGAGACAAGAACATGGATCAGTCAATCTCGACTCCAATATGAATTTAGTACGATGGATTTAGTGGTTAATAGGATGCAACTGATCTTGCCATGAAGGGTATGTTGTTCCTCTAAAATGAATCAGTCGACTACTTGGGAAGCTCAGATATGAGATTTATGATGAAATGTAACCGTGTGATCTCTTGAGTTTGTCTACATGCCCAAATGAGAATCGATGATCCATTATGTGGTCATCGCTTCCTCTTTCTTTAAGTATTATAAATACCCATGTTTTTGTGACAGAGGGGGGATCGATAAGTGAAAACTAGAAATTGTTGTGGTTGATGTATCCAAACTTTGAATAGTTTCTATATGAATGATAAGAACTCTTTGATTTCATCTATGCGTTGATCAATGTGAAGTTTATGACTATCCTGGAGGGTTAGGGACCGACTCACCTTGACAACGTTGTGTGTGTTAAGTATTTCAATAGTATTGTGTGTGATTATTATATTGTGTTTTGTGATTTCCTATTATTCAATGTGCAGATTGTTTTATTTGTAATCTCTCAAAGCATAATAGCAATTCAACTCAATTATTTATGAGAAGTGTGTTAAACAGGAGTGTGCAACACACATTGCTTTTTATAAACACAATTTATAAAGCTACCTAAGGTCATCCTAACTTGCATACAGTCCTAAGCATTCTCTAAAAAGGAGAGTAAGGTATGTAAGGCTTTGGGCAAGCTTGTATGATCATCATGGAGGAACATAAATGTATCCATCCCAGAACCAATTGAATACAACATTCATATTATGTTTGGTTTCAATATTGTTCTTTTATTGTTGTCCTATTTATGTTTTTACTACTGTAACTGGCCTTTAGTAATTCAATGTTTTGACTTGTGATGTGAAGGAGTTCATGGATTGGGAGCACAAGAGTGTAAACATTGGAAAAATGCATGCTTGTGAGCATTATGCACATGTCATTATTCTTCCTAGAGCTACCAATTTGCTTCATAAACACAAAGATAAACTCCAGGTGCGTTTCAGGCCTATATGTTTGAAATATTGTAGTGTAGTGTGTTAATGAAATAAACCAGATGGAAGCATGGAAGTGATAAATAGTTCAAAATTTGAAACTAAAGGATGCTCTTCATGTTAACAATTTATATTTACACATTTTTTAGTTGGAAAATAGTCGGATTAAGTGATCTTCTATGCTTTTAGAATTGCTTGAAGTTGATAATTTTTTGGGGAAAATGGTTTTTTGAATAACATTATGAAGGTTTTTTGGGATTCATGATTATCATGAGTGAGAAATGTGATGTTAATGCATCATGATTGCTTTGGTCTTTGTTTGGTTGCAGGAATCCTTGTTATAGCTTTAGCCTGAAGGTATTAGCAGTATGTTGTGTAGAGTTCACATTTATTTTCTTGTTCCTCATAACAGTGTCGGTTACATGAGCGGGAAAACAAGCGAAGAATATCAGTGACATGTACTACTTATAAATTGTTGGCCAATATCCTCTACTCATATCGAGGAATGGGCCTATCATTGGACACAATGATTGTTGGACGAGATGAATCGGTAATAGAAAACTTGATGTTACAGTGGCAGTGTTTTATATTATGTGCTAACAAGAATAATGATGTTATTATTGGATTTAAATTCACAGGACCTTGGTCTATATTATGTAGACAGTGAAGGAGGAAGACTTAAGGGAACACGTTTTTGTGTTGAATCTGGTTCACGATATGCTTATGGTATCTTGGACAGTGGGTAGGGTTTGCTAGCAATTTTTAAAGTCTTGCTCAACTTCTATTCTTTGAAGTTGACTTTGTACTGACTTTTTCTTGTCTTATGATCACAAACATAGTTGTCGTTGGGATATGCCAGTGGAAGAAGCTGCAAAACTAGCTCGTCGCTCTATATACCATGCAACATTTTGTCATGGTTCCAGTGGGGGTGTGGCAAGTGGTATGAAGCATTTTATAATTTGACATACTTGATATATTTCATGATCTTATGAGTAATGAATGTTCTTTCTTTCAGTGTACTATGTGGGTCCTCAAGGTTGGAAGAAGTTGTTTGGCGATGATGTGGGTGAACTTCATTATAATTACTATCCAGTCACAGAAAATGTCAGATCAAATCAGCAATATGCTATGTCAAAGATGTTGGATCATATGAAACATTTGATGGTGTTTTCATTGGTGGACTTGGAAACATGGCATTAAGAGTAAAACAAAAATTTCAACATATATGCTCTATTTATTAACTAGAGTTTATATAGTTCATCTCTTCAAGGCCTATCACAAGCACTCCACCCTAACCCTTTTCCATACATATCTAAAACTTCTATGTGAATATTAGGATCATTGTCAACATATTCATCCCTAACCTATAACCATGTACGGATTGTATAGAGAGATCTAGACAAAGAAAGATAGATCTACCCTGGGGAATTGTGTGAGACTATTGGCAGCTTCTTGAGGGATGCTAAACCATCTGTGTATTTTTTTATTATCATTAATAATCTTCCATTCTCTGTGTTTTCTACATTTGTTCTATGAGTTGTGTTGGTGTACATGGCTTACTCTTGGTGAACATACTTGCCTGCATAAATATTCTATGTAAAGTTACGAATTGGTTAGAAACTTGGAACATATAATTCTACATTGTACAATATTACTTAAAACACATGAATTAGTGAAGCTTGGTTATTTATTTTCTTTTTTTAGATGACCAGTTGCTTGTTTGCTCTTCTTATTATTTTCATTGCATATAGTTGAATGTAGATGTGTGTTGAAGTGGACATATGCATATCGATATTATCTTCCAGAACATGAGCATGCTAAAAGACAATTCTTTGAGTACTTGCAGGGTAAGCTTCTCATTTCCGTTGTATATAGTATTAGTGTAGTAATTCTTTGTTGAGCATATTGTCTATGTAATGTATTATGTATGTTTTCAGTTTGTTCTTCTCAAATATTTAGTCTACATATGAAAACCATTATAACTAAAAACCTTACTCTGACAAGGAGAGTAAGGTACGTAAGGATTTAGGCAAGCTTGTATGATCATCATGGAGGAACATAAATGTCTACATCCCATAACCAAGTGAATACAACATTCAAATTATGTTTGGTTTCAGTATTCTTCTTTTATTGTTGTCATATTTATGTTTTTATAACTATTGTAATTGGTGTTTACTAATTCAGTGCTTTGACTTGTGATGTGAAGGAGCTCATGGATTTGGAGCACGAGAGTGTGAACATTGGAAAAATGCATGCTTGTGGGCATGATGCACATGTCACTATGCTTCTTGGAGTTGCCAAATTGCTTCATAAACACAAAGATAAACTCCATGTGCTTTCAGGCATGTATGTTTGGATTGTATTTTGTGTAGAGTTCACATTCAATTTTCTTGTTCCTCATAATAGTGTTGGTTACCTGAGTTGGCAAACAAGTGGAGAATATTAGTGATAGATATTGTTTCTAAATTGTTGTCCAATATCCTCTACTCATATCTAGGAATGGGCATGTTAGTAGGCACAATGATTGTTGGATGGGATGAAACGGTAATAGAAAACTTGATGTTACAGTGGCAGTATTTTATATTATGTGCTAACAAGAATAATAATGCTATTATTGACTTTAAATTCACAGGGTCGTGGTCTATTTTATGTAGACAATGAAGGAGGAAGACTTAAGGAAACACATTTTTTTGTTGGATCTGGTTCACCATATGCTTATGGTGACCTGGACAATGGGCAGGGTTTGCTAGCAATTTATAAAGTCTTGCTTAACTTCTATTGTTTGAATTTGACTGTGTACTGATTTTTTCTTGTATCATAATCACAAACATAGGTATCGTTGGGATATGCTAGTGGAAGAAGTTGCAGAACTAGCTCGTTGCTCTATATACCATGAAAAATTTTGTGATGGTGCCAGTGGGGGTGTGGCAAGTGGTATGTAGCATTTTATAATTTTACATACTTGATATATTTCATTATAGATGTAGTTTATGTATCATGATCTTATGGGTAATGAATGTTCTTTCCTTCAATGTACTATGTGGGTCCTCAAGGTTGGAAGAAGTTGCCTGGTAATGATGTGGGTGAATTTCATTATAAATACTATCTAGTCACAGAAAATGTCAAATAATCAAATCAGCAATATATTGTTATGTCAAAGAGGTTGGATCCTATATCTTAAAGCTCTATCCTCGGAAAATACATTGTTTCTCATATCCTCAAACACGCCCAATCTTTTTTAACTTATGTTAAGATTTTGTTGTAATGCTTAAAAGTTATTTTAACTTGGTGTTTTTGTGCATGTTTTGTAAGATGCAAGTGCATTATCATCGATAGTCGAAGGTAGGGAAATATTCACTCAGTGGCCATTGTAATATTTTGAAAACACATCAATGTAGATGATTTTCATGTAAAGTATAGAGACAGTTTTTGTCATGGACCAATATTAGTCCATTAGTGGATTTTCAGTTGGAAACTCATATTTATTGTAATATTACTTGACATTTCATATAATATAATTTATGTGGTTGAAAATTATATGTTTGTACTTGATATTATTTATATGTTGTAATTAACTAATGTGACTTTGCATGATTCATATGATTCACATGTGTATTAGATGAGCATGAATATTGTATGATTTTTTTTAAATTTAGGCATAATATCATGCTTAATTTATATTGATTAATAGTGGACACCATTAAAACCACTAATAAATAATGAACACATATAAAAAGACTAAAAATGACCAAATTGGTTGTTTATATTGATTAACAATGACCACAAATAAAATGACTAAAAATGACCACATTAGTCATTTATATTCTAAAACCACTAAAAAGAGATAAATGACCACTACAAAAGTGAGAGATAAATGACCAAAATTCGCATATAAATGACCAAATGGCAACTTTGGCCATTAATTAGCAGTCACTTATCACGTGACCAAAATGTAGTCATATTTAGCTTGGTCATTTATAGTTTATCTTGCGGTCATAGTTGGTCATTAATTGCCACAATTAATGACCAAATATATGACCACAAGATAAGCTATAAATGACCAAGCTAAATATGACCACATTTTTTGTCGCATGATAAGTGACTACTAATTAATGACTAGTGGTCACCAACTCAAAAATGGTCATTTATATGCAGATTTTGGTAATTTATTTGGTCATTTATCTCTCATTTTGTACTAGTGTGTGTGTGTACTCAGGCCTTGACTCGAGATCTTCGCTCTTGGAACATGTGTGCTCCCTTCATTACTTTGACCACCAATCAAAGAGGACAGGGCTTAATATTATAATGTATATATATATATATATATATATATATATATATATATATATATATATATATATATATAACTTTAAGACATATATTCCATCACACTATGAAATCCTCGGAGCCAGGTTGTGTGTGCTTGTCTTGTTACTCCGATGACCAATCATGAGAAGACAAGGGTAAGTATTATATTATATTTAAACTTCATCRTCGTCATGCCATCTCTCAGACATMTTCAGACCTTGCTCAAATGCTCATGTCTCAAACCTCCAAATGGTCAACTCCGAAAGCCAATCACAAACGAGCATAAGTTAATGTTTTAATATTGTATTGTTTAGAATCCATTGGCCATCGCACTATGAACCTTGACTCTCTTCTCTGTGTTCCGAAAGAATGAAAATTGTAATAAAAATAAATATGTAATTACTCACATATTCCTATGTTGAGAAATTACAAGGATTTTCATAAATTTGGGTATTTAAACTTTGATAATAAAATACTTTAATAATGAAATGCCTTGAAGAGTGCCAAACTGCTTGAGCAAAGTATAAATTTCATAACTATGAAATTTTAGTGTAGTTAAAAAAAATTACGAAGAAGGAAGAAATTCCCAATCTCCATTACATACACACCATGCAGAGAATTTCTAGTTTGTAAATATAATGGTTTGCAGCCTTATTATTCAAATATTAGAGTGTTTAAACGGTAACTTAGCAATTTACTGGTGATTAGAAGACTTTACCATTTGTTCCAAATTTGCCCAAAAATATAGAGTTGCAGTTATAAATTTATGTTATTTATTTGCTTGCCTTGTTTCCCATAGTATTTACATGCCTTGGAAGTAAAAATCCTTCATGGTAAAACCTTGTGTTTACTAAAATTTACCAAAGCATTTCTTACTCATTTCTAGGGATTAATCATTATTCCCAATTCTTTCCCTTTGGAAATCAATTTTACTGTGTAAATCCAAGTAAAATTGGTTTCTTACCAAATTCAAAGGAAAGATTTAATCGTCCACAATATGTCAATTTCTAAATTTCATTTTCATTTCAAATTTAGAAACTCAATTTGCATTTCACATTCTGTTCCTAATGTTTATTTGTAAAAATACTTTAACTCTTCACTAATGTGTGGCTTGCTCTCTTATTGTCAAACATGGTTTTGATCCTCCTTCAAGTTCTGAGTATGGTAATTTTTCCAGACCACGAAGGGGCCAAAGTCGTTTGCCCATCCTTCAAGATTTTAACAAAAAATTGCACTTTCATAATTACCAAGTTGATTTGTGATGACTATGGTGGCTTGACTTTACTAATATTTGAGGATTAGTTCATATAGACTAATACCAGTGATCAACCAGCGTTCTGGTACAAATTTGATTTAGAACCCATTACTAACAACTTTCTTTCTCTAGACAGAGGAAGGCAGGAAATCAACGATAAAATATGATTTCCAAAACTTTACTTCAGGTTTTCCCAGCCAACCAGGCAATCAAAATCACAAATTTCAACATTTAAACATGAGAATAATTCCTACAATCATCTAGCACATGAAATCCATATTACAAAATAAACCAATCAAGAAAATACAAAACTCAGGAAAACACTTATCTGAAGCTTGGAATTAGTTGGCAGTTGCTAAAGGGTGTTCCTTTTTCCACCCAACCATAGGTATAGTTGCTCTTGGAGTATTACCCAACTAGCCACCCCCTAGCTAGATGATGATGCCAAGAGAGAGAGGTTCTTATTTGCTCAGCAACAACAAGGGACAAAGACTACTCTCCTTCTCCCACAAGAACCTGGCAGTGCAGTTTCCTATCCACCAAGCAAGCGAGTTTGGTGTGATTGCTCCCTCAATCACTCAAATTCTATGCAACTTTGTTTCTCAGCTTGATTAGAAAACACTTCCCAACAATTCCTACACCCATAACAATTTGTTTTCTCGATTCTCTTCATAACCAGAGAACCTCACATTCTCTACCTCTTCAGAAATGGTCACCAAACCCATTCATGTGCCTTCTCTCTTCTTTGCCCATGATTTTCCTTTCCTTTCCTTCCTTCTACAACAAGATTGCGTGGGTCCATTTCCCAATTCGTCGGTCATATCAGGAAGTTTCCATATGGGGTACTCTGCCCATCTCCTCGCGTCGGTCATATCAGGAAGTTTCCATATGGGGTACTCTGCCCATCTCCTCGCGTCGGTCATATCAGGAAGTTTCCATATGGGGTACTCTGCCCATCTCCTCATTGACTCTTGAGGAAGACTTCCCAACCACTAGCTTGACGGTAATTAAATTCTCTAGTACAGAGGATTGTTCTGGGTCTGAGCAATTTAATTCCAACAGAGTATTGGCCTAGCAGGGGTCATCTCAACCATTATTGGTTCCCGTCACCCTTCCCTCTCAAGCATCATAATCTATATTGGCAACCCCTTCAACAATTATGCAATAATTCCCAGTTTATTTAACAACAAAATTATTTACATTACCTTATGTAGTAAAGGTTCATCATTTCCAACATCCACACATACCTAGTCTATCCATAGTATTTTAGAAAAATATAGTTATATTTACAAGCTAGGTGAAACAATGGTGTTACACTACATCAACACTTTTATTCTAGGGGTTAGTCCTATGTACCCTGGTACCTATCCACCTCATTGATGGGTTACCTTGGACCAAGTTGAGAGATTCCTCATTGCTCTAAAACTTGGTAGGATCTCACATGCTCGACTTAAGCTCATCATCACACCATTGAGATTCATACATGCATGTATGATTCAACAGAAGGTCATAGCAACTATACATATCCCCACAACCCACATAGCAGCAGCCATACATAGAGTATCCATCAGCAGGTGAGTTTCCACATCTTGTTGAACAAGAAACAACAAATCCATCTCTCGATCTTTCTTTTCACACCATCTCTGAAGGGAGGAGCTAGAGCCTGTATACCTTAACCGCACAAGAATGAGAAACCTCAATGTCTCAACAACCTTCGAAAAAGCATCTCTAATGCTCTGTCATGATTGATTATGATGTTGAACATTAATAAGAGGTATGTATTAGTTTGATCTCGGTTAAACAATACGGAGGGGGGAGGTAGAGTTTAGTGGGAGCGAGCTCCAGTGAATCCGGCGGTTTCCTATTAAGAACAGAGCACGCTCAAATGGTCATAGAATTAGGTTATTCTTGCCCACCTCAACTTCTCACTGCCCTGCCACCTTATACTCCTATCTCCAGTTCAAGGTTTTGGGTTGGAGCAATCATGCATGATCCATCATAAGTCCCGTAACATAAAGAGAAGTGGTGGGCTCCAATGTTCTAATCTCATCTGGAGGACCAGCCACACCAACAACAGTAGACGAGGGCCTTGGTGGGGGGGGGGGAGGATGGAACAGGGAGAAATATGAAGAGACCTATCTATGAAATAAATAGAGAATTGGGGTACTACATGATCCGAACACACACCCTCCGGTCGACCTTTATCCACAGATGTAGTTCCTTAGATTTGATTGGCTTTGTCCCATCGTTCTCAAATCCCTCGGGTTGATCTTTCCTCTAGTTATCTCATGGAGGATATTTGGGACCCATTTCTTGTTCAACATGGCTTCTCAAGTTTCTTCCACCCCCTTTCAACAAATCGGGGGCATTAGTTCTTATGTAAACAGTTCAACCATGGTATGGATGTACCTCGGATATTTTCATCTAGATCTATGTATATGACATTGATTATGTCATCTTGATATTTTTTGGCTATGTCTTTCCAACACCAAGTTATATTTGAGACCTATTGATTGTCTCACTATTATTATCATGAATTACTTCGACGAGTATGATTATGCTTACCTCTTCATATTAAGATTGTGTACATCACCACCTTGTGCCACTTTTATTGATAGGTGATTTTATGTGGCCTCGTCAATGGTGGGTACCCTTCTTTATTTCCCGTGGCATCTTTCTCCCTCTTCGGCTGACCCATTTCGTAGTGAAAGAAAACTATAATATATTTTGGTCATACAATGTGCTCCTAACCTCATACATTAGGGGACATCTATTATCACCAAAAAAATTCTCACCTAGTCCAAATTGATAGGATTACTGAAATACACCATCTATAGTACATGTATCCCATGTCCACACCCACTTTCACACCATTTTCCCTTAAAATAACTTAGGAAACCACTTTTCCTAATGTTCTTTCCATTTAATTAAAGTAATAAAACACTTTTATGACTTTTTCCTCTTTAATTTATTAAAAAAACGTAAAATAATCAAGTAATGGTTAGAATTGTTTCCGTCAAATAATCGTATTTTATTATTTTAACCCTATCAAGGACAACCATTATTTTGCCTATAAATTAAAGATATCCCCTCCGTTTTTAATACCACACACCATTGAAAGTAATGAAGTGCTACCGAAATTCCCCATGAACTTTTGGCCTCATTTTACCATCACTTTCAGCCACCAAAGAGGAAAATCATAGCATATAGCCACACACTTAGGAAAGAAGAAGAACCCTCCCATGAAGAGGCCACCAAAGGATTTTTCTCTCCAAGGGTTTTCTCCATGGGTGTATTTGTATATGCTCTAGTCATTTGGTATGAGATTCCATTCATTCTTTGCATCTTTTGCTATTCATGTCTCTTTTCTTTTGCATTCCTTTTACTTTTGTTGAATAACATAGATCTAGAGATATATTTATTTCTTAGAAAACTAGGGTTTCTTGTTTTCTAACCCTTTACATCGGTAGCTTTGTCACAACAACAAAGTTTGTAGATTTTCTCACCCTTGCTGCAAAAACACAACAACATTCTTTCTGACAATAAAAGTGATAAATTGTATGCATTTTTTAGCACCTCCCCAACAATGATGCCAAAAAGTGATGGAAGCCAAAGAATTACAACAACAATGTTGAAATTCCTCAACTACCTACTTTAAATGTTAACCTAGGGTTCGTACAAACTTAAGAGATATTATGTACTATATGTGCAAACTTCATACATGCATCTATCTAAGAAGGAAGAGACATGTTCATCTTAGGACTACAAGGGTTACTTCAACAGAGGGAATGACTAATAAGAAACTCAAAACCACTTAAGAGAAAGATGCAATTCAATTGAAAGGAAGTTGCAATTGAACTAAAAGAATACTTCAAAACAGAATTGAAGATCATGTGAATTGTTGGACACATAATCCTTGGGATTGCGTTTATTGTAACATTAATGTTAATATGAATGTGAATATGAGTAGTGTCCCCAAGGTGTAGGACAGTCAGTGATGGAGTGTGTTGTTAAGGCACTCCATGATGTTAAAGTCATTGGTTCGAAACTTGCGGGGACAAAAAATCCATCCATGTTAAGGGTTGGTGTGGCTCAAGCCAGGTGCGATCCCCGGGTGATTTTTGTTGGTTGTGGAGCCTGATTATCTTCTTGATTCAGAGGTCTTTTGTTTTCAGCTGTGTTTATACCCCATGAAGTATTTACATCCCAGAAGTATGTACACTCTTCCACGTGGGGGAGTGCAGAGGGGGCTTACCCCCTCTGTGGGGTTCGGGGGGGCTATCCCCCCGACTAGGGGGTTCGGGGGTAAGTGGGTCCCCGGCGGGGGTTCGGGGGCGAAGCCCCGGAAGGAAAAATTGCCTTGTAAATGTATATTGTAATTTCATTGTAAATCTGGACCGTTCATTATAAGGTCGCAGATCTAACGGTCGAAATTATGTTAGGGTTTTTTTCCCTAGAAGGAAACCCGTTGTTATGAGGGAAGTGTATTGTGGTTATGCATGATAACGAATATTGTGTTCTGAAATGAGATAATGTGAGAGAAAGAAGAGGAAGTTATAGCGGGTTTGTTGTAGGTTGTATCCCTTCATTTGTTAGATAATTATAAAGGAAGGACTTGGCAATTTCTCTGGTGGACGTAGCCCACACCGGGTGAACCATGTAAATTTGTGTCTCTATTGTATTGTGTATCTTCTGTGTTTTGTTTCCGCATTTGTTTTATTTTATTGCTCCACGGTCCTGTTTTGCTAACAATTTTGACGTCTTAGATGCCCCTGAATCGCGATTTCTTAGCCACAGGTTAGTCCCACATGTCACGGACAAACTAACAAACAAAAAAAAAGAATGTGAATATGAGTAGTCATATGTGATATGAAGCGTCATTCTTTATGGAAGACGGACAACCATTTTACTTGTATTTATTCACCTATCTAGTTAATGCAAACACATCAAGTGTGGAGTTACTTTTCTACCCACTCCTGGTTTGACAGTGATATCAAATCATGGAGTAACTCTGCGATTTCTCTTGGTGTTTCCTTTCCCCTAGGGTGCAAAAAACACCACTTGTTTGCCTGACTAATTCTCTGGTCTCTTCTTAGTCTACTTGGCTGATTCTCTAGTCTCTTCTCAGTCTGCCTCAACTCTTCTCATCAGTATGCTAGTTTGCACTCTATCATTTCCTGGCAACCAACGTTACGCAAACCCTAACCCTAAAACCTAACTAGGTATCGACCTTGCTTCCACCCATGACCATAATATATTGGTCTATCTTTTACGCAAAAACCTAATGCTCATGGTGTTATGCTTTAGACGGTATTCTCACGTTGTTGCTAATTTACCTCTCAAACTGGTATTTTTTTGTACTGATAGCTACATCCATTCGATAACATACTTGAGTAGTAGATTTGTCGGCGATCATATCCATACCATACCATACCTAGGTACAGTTCTGGGAGTAGCAGAGTCGATAGCTATTACAACTTGTTGAATAAACCTTGTTTTTATATCTACAGTGGATCATTTATCATTCGCTTGGAGCCCTCTCGTATGAGTTTCCTAGTTTCTCCACTTGCTAGCTCGTAACCTCTAGAATGGTCTTCACCTTCATTCAATCTGTGAGGCAAATATCTTAGCGGGCAAGGAAAGTCCATATGGAAATCTGGCAATAGAGAATCAAATTCGTGTGAGCTCGACTTGATTTAATACATGGAAAATAGATGGTCGACGATGGAGTGAAGACAATGTGAGGTGAAGAACCCCGATATCAAACGATTTGCAGAAGGACATATGCAAATACTTGTCATCTCCCTTCCATTTTTTTCAATTAGAAGAAGGTGATTGTGTTCAAAATCGCAGTACTAATTAGTACCTTCTCCATACTTCTGCTCATGGACTTCATACTGCATTTTCTTGTAGAGGTGAATTGATGCTATAACATCCTCATGAGGATTGTTATCACTAAAAAATCATCTGCAACATTGCATACAAATGGATAAAGAAAACATCAATGCCAGCAGCCATTAGTCCACTTATAACACCAAAAAATCCATCTAGAAGGCAAAAAACTATATAATTGGGTCAAAAAATCAGAGTGCGCAAATTCACCAAAGGGAGCACGTGCATAGTGCGTGGAATGCACAGGCCAACACAGGCCTCAACGCGCACTATGCACAAAATGCAGGACTATGTACGAGAAAAGCCACACACTTCTATGAACAACGCATTTATGGATCTTGTCAGCCCCTCAACCACTTCTGGTCCGACCCCCAACATGATTTGACACTCATATCTGAGTGAAATCTAGCTTGGACGTTGGTCAAGGTCTAGAGGGTGCCCTAAAAGGCCCCTTGTTCACACCATGAACCAATTACATTTTTCCATGTATGGATGCTATAAATAAGAGCCATAGGTGTGCTAAGAAAACAAGATCTTCAAGGTATTGTTATGTTGCAAGAATTCTTCTTTGAGAATCCTCTTTTCTCTTTGAAGCCTTCAAGAACCATTGCAATAGGCCATTCCACTCACCTCTTGAGGGAATAAGCATTTTTTTTCTTCACTATTTGTCATTTCTTCCATTGTAAGAAGAGAAAGGCTCTCAATTAGGGAACTCAAGAGCCCTCCCAAGGAGGAAGAGGGAACTCATAAGTCCCTGCCTTTCTCTAGAGTGTTTTGCCTACTAATCTATTGATCCATTGGTAGCAATATGTTGGTCATTTGTTGATTTTCATGGTTCTAAGTTTCTAAAACTTTCTAACATTTATTTCTTAGTTGTTTTAGTTGTATTTCCTTGTTTTCATGTGTGTTTGGTTTCTCTAACCCACTCACAAACTCTTGTCTTGTTTAGCAGGCTCATCTAAACATGCAAGTTTTGTTATTTTTCTCACCCAAGTGACAAAACCAACACAACAGATTGGCGACCATACTGGAGATTTTAAGGGTAGTGGCCCACAAGTGCGTGAGAAAAGGAGAAATATCTGCGCATATGTGCACAGGTATTACTCAATTTCCCACGCATAATGTGCGGCTATGTTGGACACAATCACGCATGTGGGCGTGGGGGTAGGAAAGACAGGCACGCATGAGATGTGTGCATGTATGACTAGCAGTCACGCACTCATGCACGGTTGTTTCTCATACAGCTCTGCATGAGTGTGCAGTTGTGCAAAGGACCCTATCTCGTGATGTTGTGTTAGCCTATGATATCGCCCACAATACTCTTAGCCACGGGAAATTCGAGTCATTATGGCATGGACCCTTCATCATCCAACACTGCCTCACTAATACATCTTGGCCTCTCCAGAAGGCTATCCTCTCAAATAACCCATCAACGGGTTGTACTTAAAGAAATTTTACGCCTGAGTGTAGCCCTCCTACCTTAGGTTTTTCTTTGTACACATTTGTAAAGTTTTTAGTATTCTTTGATACCACCATTCCTGGTGTCTGATATATCACCCATGTTATTGACAAATGCATCATCCATCATCCTACCACATCGGTTACACCAACGGTGCCAGCTGCTAGACCCAAAATCTCGCTTCGGTCGCTTAGGCCATTTATACTCCCTCACATGTATTGCTCCACTCCAGTGGCATATGTTTGGGCTCTGCTACCAACAACCAAGACGAATACAACGTTGTCATCGATCTCCTCGGCAAGGCCAATCACCGCCACATTCGTCACCTTAGTGTTCTATTAGATTCCCAGCTTGTCGTCCTGCAGTTCAACAATGTATATCATGTTCATGATCCTTGCCTCTTTCGCAAATACCTGCAAGTTAGACTCCTATCTCGCAACTTTGATTCCATCACATTTACACATATTCCAAGAACACTTAATCAAGTATAAGATCGCATGGCTAACCTAGTATTAGATTGTCATTTATCACATTAAACAACATTTTATACATAGCATCATACATTTGTCACAACACATAGCAACGACATCATACATAAAAAAATGTAACACATAGACACATGAATGATCCAAAATATATATATATATATATATATATATATCATCAATTGTCATCAATGTTTAAGAAAAATATAAATGTACAATCACTCGTAGGCCCAGCAATCCCCCCCACCCCTACGAGTACAAAAATGGGTATCCAATACCCTTTACAAAATTGGGCCCATAAACCCATATATATACAAAAATCAGCACTCAAGGTGCCCCCAGAGCTCCCCCCCCCAGGTCCTCTGTCGGCCAAAGGCGCCCCACCAGCTAGGGGCCCTCCAGGTCCAGGATGAATTCGACTAGTCATCGTCTCCCCCACCATTGTTGCTCAACGGATCAGGGTCCACCACTCTGTCAGTACTCCCACGCACTACTCCAGGACCTCCTCATCCTAGATGTGGGTCCACATGCCCTCGGGTACACCCTGTAGAACCCGCTCAAAATGTTTGTGCAGGTCCTCCAACATCACCCCAACATCTACCTGCAGCTCTCTTGTTGGTCTCGTACCAACATCGTCTCGCCACCACCTCTGTCCAACCCTTGGCACTGCAGGCACTGGTCGAGCTAGCCCCCAGCTAGCCAGCTCCCCAACAACCTCCACCTCTCGCCCTCGGGGTCCCACATCTGCAAAACAACACCATAGATATTATCAACATCCATATATACATATATAATCAATGATATCTATCAAAATCACTAAACATAAAACTATAGCACATACCTCGTTGGTCCCAGTCCTCCCCGGGAGGCAACACCATGTCTGGGTCATAGTGATAGTCCATACATGCGTATGGATACCTCAGAATAACATGTGGCATCTATCGCCACACTCAAGCCACTGTGGTCGTGAAATAGTGGCCACCCTCCCCACCTCTATGTCGGGCCAACACATGGGCTCACTGCATCAGTCACGTCTCTCGTCGCCCCGTGGGATCTAGTAAGATCCTCGGGCACAACAAAGGCACCCGCTCTAAGAATCGGGCCACGAGCACGAAACCGAAAGCAAAGTCGTCGGAGTCGACTCGCTAACACCGGTTAAGTTGTCCCATCATCCTGGTGTGCATAAGCACACCCCATGCAAACAGGTCCCCATCCAGGACCTACTCCATAACCCTCAGTTAACCACTAGTGATCTGCTGAGTAGCCAAGGATTCATAGATCCTCACCACCATCGTCGCCACACACTTAGTAAGGAGGTCATCAATGACCTCGATGCAGATGACCAAACCCGACATAGGGTTCGGCCCAATACAATGACAAGCCGCCATAGTCTCCACCCGATCATCCCCGGGCAGATGAGGCTCAATAGGAAGGGCCATCCCACGGAATGGGAGCCCCGTCAGGAAATACACATCCTTTATGGCTCAAAATGTCAGCTGCTCCCCTCTAACAATGAAGCACTGCAGATCAGTGCTCCACATCCCAATCAAATACTGCAGCGGGAACTCCTCCGATCATATCAGAGGGTAGTCGAAGAACTTGAGCAACCCCCAAGCTGCCAAGTGTCTTTGCACACCCGACTGCGCTCCCACCACCTCCTGTAACTGGTCCCGGTCATGCTCTCTCAAATGGATCATTATTGTGTTGTATACTCTATTGATCACCTGCATCCACACATAAACACTTCATCAGCCTCATCATCCATCAAAAAGCATCAAAAATATAAAAAATTACAAACCCTTATCCTTACCCAGAGTGCACATCTTTCACCCAAACAGGTGCGCAGCTGTTCTTTGTATAGTTGCGCACTCATGCGCAACTGTCTCAGAAACATCCATGCATGAGTACGCAGTTGTCAGTCCGACAGGCGCGCATCTCATGCACACATCTTTTCCCAACCCTCGTGCCCCCATGCGCGGATGTGTCTAGCACAACCACACATTATGCGTGGGAAATTAAGTAATACCCGCGCACATACATGCGGGTATTTCTCCTTTTCCCGCACACTGGTGGGCCCCTACCCTTAAAATCCCCTGTACGGCCCTCTCTACAGCCCCTATCTACAAACTAGAAATTTCACAAGGTATAAGATGACATGACCACTAACATGTCTCTCGCCACTCCTGGATCGATCACCTCACGCTATCGTAATCTGGAAATCTCCTCACATCTATCTCGCTATCTCATCAACAATGATAGGTACAAATGAGGTGCCATTGTGGGCCCACCATCCATATATAGCCTCTTTTTCCCAACTTCCACACTCTATTATAGGAGCCCAGAGCCTTTGTTTTCTAGTTCATTCTCAACCACAGGATCCCGATCCCACCATCTACAAATTCATATTCCACAGGTCACCATCTACACTTGGCCCCGGAGGAGCATTTTTCTCACGTCATGTTTAGGTACGCATGCTCATTTTCAATTTCATCAAATAGTTGTTATATGTTCTTTATCATCAGATATTGTTCACGTCGGGTATTTCGTTTTCTTGTGTGCAGGTACTTGCTATGTCAGCTTATAGCCCCTTCAGGTATATGTTTGACACTGACATGTAATTATTCCCTCTGTAAATCAATTGCATATCCCAGTTACACCCTCTGACATTTACCTTTAGGGTCCTTACATCTAGCTCTGCAGTATCTTTACCTCTGTTGCATTTGGGTACTGTCAAAAGGTAGCACTATCCCCCACTTGAGTTCTCCCACTCATAGTTCTCCTTGGCAACTTGACACTCATGTTGTTTTCACCCCCTAGGGATGGGAGTCATGATAATCTTTTGCATTTATGAGAATGAACCCCATACTTCTTCTCATCATATTGCTAACCTCCCCAATGGACTCCCAAGTCATATCATCTTGATTATATTGACTGCATCTCCGCACTATCATTAGCCCTCCATCTCGTCCACCATCAGTTTGCCCATCTGCAAATTTTCCTCCATCCATTTACCTAATACAAAAACCCACCCATGGGGCCCCCACCCTCCACTAGTTCTCTTTCACAAACTTGCGCCCTCACAGGCCAAGCCATATTTCACTGGGGTACCTACTTCTGTATCTGTATACTCAACCCAAATTATTCTTTATTTATTTGGTAATTGTAAAGAGCCTTTGTTTTCATTATATACATAGTTTTTTTCATCATCATCTTTGATGACCTTCTTTTCCCTGGAAAAGCAACCCATGTCGCCCTTGGTTGGGGCATCCACTCTCTTTTCATTCCAACATCGTTCACGAACCCTGATTATTCCAAGTCCATATACCCATGATCTCTGATTTTGTCCACTTTGTTAGCCTCTGGCACAATTTAACCCCATATCTAGTTGTCCCCCTGACATTAGATCCAGTTTTATGGTTGTTGCTAGACACCCTTCAAAATCCCCAACCAAGGGCAGTCTTGCATCCCACGGCACCTTGACTTCGTTCATGTTGCCCGTCAGTACCTGATCTCACCCCTCACTCAGTGAATTTCAAGAAGCCCTTTGCTTCTTGGAGTCGTGCCTCCCTTTCTACCGACATCAGCATAGTTTCCAGAAGGGTGGCAATATCTTGACTCTCATTACCTTTTCAATGAGGAGTCTCGGATGGCACGGAGAGAATCATCATTACTTTTTGATTCCGTTGACCCCCATAACATTCGAATTCAACAAACTCCCATGTTATGGTGGGTCTTACTATGTGACTATTGTAGTTGTTTCATGCCAGTCGAATACCTTTGTATCTATTAGGCCATCAATGCCTACGAGTCATCGACAATTCTTACAGTCGTCCTTGCCTCACTTCAGAGTCTATTCACAATTCAAAACTGTCACCTACCATTATCAACTGCCCCCGAGGGTGCTACGGTTATCTACATCAGCATACACCTTCAGTTAGAGTTACACATTTTAGTTTCATGACACGAGCATGGGGCATGCCTGCCTCATTTGTACACAAATTTTCTTTTTTTCCCTAGAGAAAGGTTTGGGTCCCACAGTTTTTCCTCTCCCTCCGGTGGATCGTTGTTGCAGTAAATCTCTTCACTCTTCATTACAATGGTACTCCCATCAAAAATAAACATTGATGTATTTCAGCTATACGTATGCTCCTAACCTCACACATCAGGGGACATTTGTTATCACTGAAAAATCGTCTGCAACATTGCACACAAATGTTTAAATAAAACATCAATGCTAGCAGCCATTAGTCCACCTACAGAACCAAAAAATCCATCCAGAAGCAAAAAAACTATATAATTGGGTCAAAAAATCAGAGTGCGCAAATTCACCAAAGGGAGCGCACACACAGTGCACAGAATGTGCAAGCCAACACAGGCCTCAGCGCGCACTATGCACAAAATGTGGGACTGTGTATGAGAAAAGTCATACACTTCTATGAACGACGCATTTATGGATCTTGTCGGCCCCTCAACCACTTTTGGTCTGACCCCCAACACGATTTGACACTCATATATCAACGAAATCTATCTTGGAGGTTGGTCAAGGTCTAGAGGGTGCCCTAAAAGGCCCCTTGTTCACACTATGAACCAATTACATTTTTCCATGTATGGATGTTATAAATAAGAGCCATGAGTGTGCTAAGAAAACAATATCTTCAAGGTATTGTTATGTTGCAAGGATTCTTCTTTGAGAATCCTCTTTTCTCTTTGAAGCCTTCAAGCACCATTGCAACAAGCCATTCCAATCACCTTTTGAGGAAATAGGCATTGTTTTTCTTCACCATTTGTCATTTCTTCCATTGTAAGAAGAGAAGATCTCTCAATTAGGGAACTCAAGAGCCCTCCCAAGGAGGAAGAGGGGACTCATAAGTCCCTTTCTTTCTCTACAGTGTTTTTCCTACTAATCTATTGATCCATTGGTAGCAATATGTTGGTCATTTGTTGATTTTCATGGTTCTAAGTTTCTCAAGCTTTCTAACATTTGTTCCTTATTTGTTTTAGTTGTATTTCTTTGTTTTCATGTGTGTTTGGTTTCTCTAACCCACTCACAAACTTCAATATTGTTTAGCAAGCTCATCTAAACATGCAAGTGTTTTTGTTTTTCTCACCCAAGTGACAAAACCAACACAACAAGGATCATGATGACTATTTTTCCTACACCCTAATAATGTTTTATTGAGATACTTGAGAGAATGACTTGTATTTCTAGTTTTACGCAATGGTGGATACTTAAAGGTGTCCCTGGTGATATTATTAGGGTATGCAAGCAAAAATAATTGAAAATCATGGTCTTGACCATGTCCTACAAGAATCTTTGCTTTCCCCCCTACCAGGCCTACTCGTGAGACAGTTTCATCGTTATACAAGACTTGCTTGACTCTCATCATAGTGTACAATGCATTCTCTTGTATCAACAAATGCATCTACTTGTGGGGCTTCTAGCACTTCCATTTTTGGATAACATATATGCAGAAAGATGATGAGAGGCAAAGGGGGTTGGCATAATCCCCGTAAAAAATCCAACCTTCATTGTGCTCACTGAGAAATGAATGGGTCACATGAAGCGACTGATTGCAAAGTTTCATGGGAGAAGGTCAAAGAAGACAAAGGTAAATCTTCAAATTTAGCGGAAGGTAAAGCACATATTCATTATGTTGTTTCCTGTTGCAATATAGGAGTAATTGAAGATCTATTTAATACTTCATTTGATTCTTAGGGAGATGCATGGCTTCTTGACACGAGCGCAACCTCTCATGTGACATTTCGAAAAGACTTATTCAAAGACTTTGATGACAATGTAGACGGTGTAGTGTATTTTGCACACAGATCAAGTCTCAAACCTTCAGGAATGGGCATCATCGGGCTTAAGTTGCATGGACTCCCGTATTTTCTTCTACACAATGTAATCTATTCTCTTGAGCTAAAAAAAACTTGTTTTCCCTTGACATACAGAGCAGACAACAAGGCCACTTTGTTCAAATGTTTAGTGGAAAAGTTGAGATAAGGAAGGATTCTGGCAACATGGTTGTCATGACCCGATTGGAAGATGGAAGACTGTTGAAGCTAAATGGGACATCTACCCATACAGACATTGTTGCATACCTCTCTCATCGTGACTCGGTTATAATTCCATATAGTATTTTGTGGCATGCTAGATTTGGCCATACTAAGTATGACAGACTTCATTTATTGAGAAAGAATGGTGTTTCTGGTTTGCCTACTATTCCTAGGAAATTAAAGCAATGTGATGCTTGCGTCCTTGGAAAACACAACAAACAACCCTTTCATGATTCTACTTTCAGAGCATGTAGAAAACTTGAATTGATTCATTATGATTTGTGCATCCCTATGCTTGTTCCTTCTGCATTTAGAAACAAATATATCTTGACTTTTATTGTTGATTACACCATAATGTGTTGGGTGTATTTGTTGAAAGATAAATCACAAGCTTTTGAAACCTTTAAAAATTTTCATGTATGGATTCAAAATGAAGTTAAGTCTTGTATTGTCTCTCTTCACATGGATAATGAAAGAGAATATACATATAATGAATTCGAAAGCTACCTTCGCCAACATGGGATCAAACATCAAACTACAGTTCCATACAATCCCCAACAGAACGGTGTGGTTGAACGAATGAACAAGACACTCCTTAATATGGTTCGTTCCATGATGTTTTTCAAGAATGTTGAATTTATGTTTTGGGTTGATGCAATTTTATGTGTAGTTTATGTCAAAAACAGGTGTCCATCGCATGCTCTTAAAAACAATAATACTTATGAAATGTGGTATGGCCACATTTCTTCGGTGAGGCATCTCGGGGTCTTTGGTTCCATGTGTTGTGCCTTGATTCCTAAGGAGCAAAGAAGATAGCTTGATGCGTTGGAAGTGAATCTTCTTGGGGTACTCAAATACCACCAAGGGGTATTATCTTTACGATGAGACAAACAAAAAATTCATCCTTTCCAGAGATGTGATCTTTCTTCAATCCTCCAAGCAAGACAAAAATGTTGAGAGGTAGCTTGATCATCTAGACAGATTCACTTGTGTTAAGACATATCATGAATTTGATTATGACAATCTGCATCTTGAACGGAGCATCCTTATCTTGGTTCAATATCGGGAATCTCCTTATGAAGCACCATCTTCCCCTCGTGAAGAAGTTCATGCCACTTCATCAGAACCTGAAGTTCAATTGGATGATGTGATCAAGAGGATTGAAAAGCTAACGCTTGATGAGAACTCAACACCATCTCAATCAGCCTAGCAATTTGGACCATCTCATAAATGTCCACCAAAATGGCTCACAGAAACACTTGAAAGTGTTCACCCTGATGAGGTCAGAAAGACATGAACCATATTGTGCTCAAAACAAGATGGAGGTAATGTATATAATTCAAACTCAGTAGATGTAGATGGCATGGATGTTTCATATGAATGCGAGTTGAATTTATCTACTAACCATGAACCAACTTCCTTTAAAGAAGCCGCTTCTCATGATGAATGGAAAGAAGCCATGCAAAAGGAATACGATGCTCTCATAAAGAATGGGACATGGAAGTTGGTGGATCCTCCATTTGGAACCAAATCAAGCGGTTGCAAATGGGTATTAAAAAACAAGTACAGATCAGATGACTCACTTGACAAGCACAAAGCAAGGCTCATGGAAAAAGGATTTGCATAGAAATAAGTTGTTGATTATGAAGAGACCTTTTTCCCCACAACAAAATGAGCTACCATACGAACTCAATTTACCATGGCAACACAAAATGGATGGAAAATTCATCAAATGGATGAGAAGACTGCTTTCTTGAATGCAGACTTGAAAGAGAATGTCTTCATGTCTCTGTAGTATACCTAGGGAGGTAATATTGGGTACCTCCCTAGGTACCCTTGGATGGTCACAATTGGTATCAAAGAACTTCCTTGGCCAGAGAAAGAAGAAATTTTTGGTTCTTTCTGCAGATTTTTTTTAAGAGAAAAAAGGGGGCGACGCACTTCAGTTTCATATATGAAACTTTCTGAGATGAATTTGGAAAAAAAAATGGATATTTTAATTCCTCTCAGAAAAATACTCAATTTCAAAAATAAAATGGTCTGAAACGGAGTCTGGGAAGTAAAATTATGAGCATTTTAAATTCGACCATTTTTTCAGGGTTATTCCGGAAAAAAACTACGTGATTTGCACAGTAATCTATTTTTAAACCCTAGTTTTATGTTGAACATTCCTTCCAAGAAATATGTATTTCATAGGAAAAGATGATGGTATTGGTATTGAAGAATTCATAAAATTTGTAAAATCATTGAATCCAATAACTTGGAGAATAAGGCTATCCACTAGCTTAATGGATTATGTTGAGATATGGTGGCAATCATTGGAATCTACCAAGATGATGGCACTTTCCGATGCAACCTTTGAAGAATTATTTTTAGACAAGTGGTATAAATCCAAGAGCAAGGGTAAAGAAAACACCATGGTTTTATTTTCATGTAGCAACTCTATATTACAGGTTCCAGGATGTATTCAGAAAGAAAATATCATTGTTTCTATTCATCCCAGTTGCATGCATAATTTTATCAATGTTTAGTTGGTTAATAGATTGCAAGTTCCTGCAAATAATATTCAAAGCACATAGGTTGAAGGTGAAAATGTTCAAATTTTTAAAGATTTGAAGATCATCATGGACAAATATGTGTTGCATTCATATTTTTATGCTTTGGATATGGATGAAGTGGATATTGTTTTGGGATATCCTTGGACATAATCAGTGGGTACTATTAATATTAATGTGCAAAAGAAGTTTTTGAAGTTGTGGAACAAGAAAAAGAAAATCACCTTGTAGTATGTGTCTCTTAGTAAGAAAGATGGGCCCATGGAGGTCGGCAAAGAAGTTATTATCGAGTCTGAAGTTGAATAAGAGGTAGATTCTAAAGAAGGAGATGAAGCAAAACTGCATGAAGGTCACAATAGATGTAACGTCCCCGGCCATCAACCTCACTGTCGGGCAACGCTACTACGTGGAATAACACTTATATAGTATGCATTTAAATGAAGTTAAATGACTTAACACAGAGTAAACACATAATTACTGCTACGGTACAGAAATAATGGAATTAACAGTAAATATCATTGCAACGGAATACATGATAATTTCACAAGCATCACAGACATGCGTTTTAATTGAAACTAAAATACATAATGATACTTATCTTTGAAACTGTAGTAACTCCACCAAACACGCACGGACCTTCCACGAACCTCCCAGCCTTAGACCATGCTTCTCATCATGCTCAGTAGTGGGTCACCCCCGAGTTGGGACTAAGCTCCACCCAAGGCAAGGGAATCTTAGGCTAGGTTGAGGTTACAGGAAAACTGCAAAGACCAACCAGAAGGATTCTCTCCAAGAGCCTTCTTACGCCCACTACTCACG
>ML781291.1:282723-353449 GCA_009831015.1 Picea engelmannii | reverse complement strand
CCACCAAAAGATCTTCCATCTTGAGGTTCCACAGCTCAAATCTTTTCTCATTAAACTTCTCGATCTCCATCTTCGAATTGCTTGCCATTTCTTTTCACTTGAAAAACAATATCGCAGATCTCCCATTAACAAGGCTTATCACAGTCCCGAGCCAAACCCTTGACCGCAAAGGCGTCCCCCTGAAGCCAATAAAGCTCTGATACCATATTTAAATCCTAACCTTGTACAATATCTACTACAAACAGATATTCAGAAAAGAACAGAAAAGTTACAATGGCAAATACAAACATTACACAGAGATTTTTCCCCTGGAAACCCAAACCGGGAAAACTAGCATATTCTATATTCATTCATTGTGTTACATTGTTTACAATACAATATACATATAGGATCCAGCGGCATCCAAAAACCTAACCCAATGACCTAGATTAGTCCAAAACCCTAATTCCTTAACCGGAAATAGAAAACCATCGGCAAAAAACCATGTGTCGAAAAACCACCTAAATACATGACACGTTTCCCGAGGAAGGTGTCACGTTTCCCGAGGCAGAAAAAAATTTACTCCTTGTTGTTCCTTAGCTTTCATGAGATTTATGCTATCTGCTCAGTGAGTTTGGGCATATTTCTGCAATCGTTCAATGATTTTCATCATATGCCCTTCCTTGTCTATCTCTTCTCCATGTCCATTGGAGTTCGACCCTTCAACTACCAAATGAATATCCATTCCTTTTGCTTCATTCTCTGAACTGGAAGCATTATGTGTCTCCTCCATTTCTTTGCACTCAGCGGCAACTCTATTCCGTTCTGGCACTCGTTAAACTTTTGCAAACACAACGTGCAAACAACCGAAATTTGTCAGGTTATCATTCCTTAACAAATCCCATAGCATTCATAAACGAATCTGATTGAAGAAAACGTTCAATTTTCATTCTCTGTGATTCTCGTTCAATCAAGAATCCCCACAGATTTCTTCTTTTGGAGCTCTGCTCTGCTAAGTTTTTGGGCACTAGCCCCTTTCTCTCAGTCCCCAACCCAAGTGACCATGGGTCGTGACCAAGTGCTAGATCAATAAGCATGTACTCGGGCCTTCGGCTTCGGAAGATTTCCAAGCATAACACAACAGTGACTCGGAGTTTCGAGTTACCGAACTCGCGCAGTAGGGCAGATCAACCGTCCACATCTACTCAGCATCCGACGACTGACACTCACTATGGAACCTCAAGCATCTGAGTCTTTGGACTTCAGAAGATTTCACATCTGCACACCCTGAACCATTAATCACCGAACACTCCCACGTCACCTTAGGTGACGTTATTACGTTACATCACTTAATGTTTTCCCAATTGTGGGGGCATGCAATGGTGGTATGGAGTAACCCGCCTTTCATCTCGCAATTCTTCTGACATTGACACGTAAACCCTCGATGAAACTGCGGTTTGGATTGCAGGACCGCCTTGGAGAATTAGCTTCCGTGCAACTTGGGTCCCCGCAATGCCTTCTGGCCGTTGATCTTGATGTATCATGATCAATGCCACTGTGGCTCCTCCGACCTTTAACTACACTACATAACCTCGGGCCCCACTAACCCTGCTTACATGGGATACCACATGGTGGAGTACTAGCGACTGATACATGGCCCATTCATATGGGTGACACTCGTCACGTTCCAAATGCCATTTCAATCTTCCACGGGTTCTAAACCCACTAACACGTGGCACACATCCCATGTGTCCATGTCACCTCTAGGTGACATCATCATGACTCACCACTTCAGCTTTTCGGGCTTTGGGAGTTTCAACTCCTCTATGCTCTCTTTTTCTCGTAGCACTTTCTCCCAGAGTTCACTATCTACCGACGCGTGTTCTCCTTCACAATCAACGGCTATGAGTGACTTTGACACTTCGGGCTTCGAGAGTTTCAAACTCATAGAACTTGCCTCTTCCCGAAGTAAACGATCTCTTGACGTGTGTCCTTCGCAACAAACGATTGCAATCTACTTCGAGACTTCAGAAGTTTGTCACACTCCACACTTGAAATCCACCGAAGTGACTTTCCTTTTCCTTCCTAAACACAGATCTAACAGTCGGACTCTTTTCCTACGATCCACGGTGTAGATCTCCTTCGAAAGTTTGTGCCTCGGCGCATTCCACTTCTCCCGATTTTCGAACTCTAAAAAGCTTCCATGATAACCTTCTTGTGTTGGGTATGTGTTATATTTTTTGCATGTGTGTGTGTGGGCGCGTCAGATTTGACAAATGTGTGTGACGATCCCTCTAGTAGTGTTATTTGTGTCGTGTGCACCAGGTGCTTTCCTAGGGGGGTCCCAAGGGGGGGCAAGTATGCCCCCCCCTGGTTACGCACAGTGTTTGGCATCGGGCGTTAGCCCGGGGCCGACGGGGTTTGGGGCAGCACCCCAAAAATTGTTTTTGGGCGGTTTTTGTTATTTTTAGCGGATTTTGCTATTATTAGCGGATTTTTCTATTTTTAGCAGTTTTCTAAATTAATCCCGAATTAAGGGATTAGGGTTTTGGTATCTAGGGAATACCTAAAAACATTGTATATATTGTATGGTGAATGGTGAAATTCGAGATAATGAATATAAGAAAGGTTTTCCTGGTTGAGGGTTTCCGGTATAAAATCTTTGTGTACTCTGTGTATGAGCCATTGATTAAATTATGTTTTGCTTAAGAATCTATATGCATTGATTTACTTCACATGTTTAAAACTTACATCCTGTACCTTTTCTAGATCTGATGGTCATAAAGGACTCTCCTTTTTCCCAAACAGATCCTACGACTCATATTAACGCTGTCATTTTTCTTTCCATTTAGAGTCGGTTTTAAGTCACGTTGTGACCCATGCGTCCAAACATGTGAAGTCGGGTACGTTAAAAAGGAAAAAGTCTAAATCGGCGAGTGGTCGGTTGGCCCTTGGAAATGGGAAGGGGTGTCAGAGTCGAAACATGCGTAAGTGGTATGGGTGCGTCTTTTCTTGTGAGTCAGGTCCCGTTAAGAAACCAGTCTCTACGTGCCCCAGGTCGAGTCAAGTAGTTAATGGAAGTCACGTCGGCAAGAGAAACAATTATTATCAGTTCATCATGAAGGCTAATGGAATGAAAAAATGTGGCGTTCGTATCATGCATGCCTTGCAAGCCTTATTGCATGTATTTCTACACGTGGGATGTACCAGGGAAAATCTGCAAATCAATTCAAAACATCCTATCTCCATGAATTCATTGTTCCCCAGCACGATTCCTCTTTCTGCTCGGCTCGTTATAAATTCCATATGCTCAGCACTCATCTTAGTCATGAAACCAAGCCCGCACTTTGTTCGCAGTTTCCCTTGCTAGTCCAGATTGATCAAATTTCCCTCCCTGTTCGTTTGTTGGATACATCGCGTGTAGAATACACACCGGTCACGCCATGGCGACCTCCCAAAGCATAAGGAAAGGCGCACGGAGCCGTAAAATCGCCATGTCCAAGCCCCAGAACGACTAGGAGTCTTTCTCACCCGCAGTAGGCATTCCCAAGGACTGTAAAGGAGTTATTCCTTTACCCACAGAGACGATCAGATCATACCGCGCAGAACCCGAAGCAGAAGGATTTGCACAGGGAGGGAAGATAGTAGAAGCCCCGTCTCCCCAACAGCCAATGCCTTGAAGAAGGGGCAGGCCAAGGAAGAACAAGGAAGATGGGGAAGCTATACTTTTAGAAGAATCACATGCCAGATTGGTGGTCGAAAAGCTACTCATGTGCGCCATCCGGATAGAGCCTGCTGGAGGATCAAGCCTCGAAGACAAGAGCAGAACAAGGAAAATGGATATCAGAGGAGCAAATGATCAAGAGCCGTCTCAACAATTAAAGTAGGCAAAGTTAGCTATGGCTAAACTCTATCAGGAAAACATGGAGTTGAGGCGGCAGCTAGCGACAAAGGCTATGGAAGCATCGACGGCATGGGGTCGTGAAGGGAATGTGGCATGGCTAAAAAGACAGATCAGGAAGGCGCAAGACATTATTGTACAATTGCGAGAAGCACAGAGGTTGTCAGACGAAAGGCATACAAAGTACTCCAAGGAATGTGAAGCGACCGAGAAGGAGGTCTGTGCGGCTCTCGCCAGCACGCAAAAAAAACAAGTTTAGTTGGTGCTCGTCTCTACATCTGCAAACATAAGACGAACCCAAGCGTTTTTTGAAAGACATGTTTCCCTGAAACACTATACAAATTGATAACAACCATGACAATCAAACAACCACTTGTCGTGCACATTTTTCCAGCAAATGAGCACGCAACAGAAATCAAAGTCGTTATAGAAGACAACGAGTTCCTGACAGACACCGGTTCGCTCGAACAGCTGATCAAAGGGGAAAAATGACACATCTTTTCTTCATATCGAGACCTGACCGATGATCATATCCTCGTGGAAAATTTGTGAACAGTCATGGGTAAACAGACGTGATTATTGTCTATTTTTGGAAAGTGTCATGCGAAGAGTCTCCAACACATGCCACTCAGTTTCCTAATTTTAGGGCTAGTAGTTAGAAAGCAGGGCAACCCAAGCGGTGCCCTCGATTATATATTTCATCTTTTCGATGTAAGCCAAGTTGGTTGGCAAAATTGGTAAACGACAACTATTGTATATAATTTGAGTTTTTGACTAAAACTTAATGCAAAGGTCTTCTATCTTTATGAAAAGATTCTAGTTGTAGCAGTCGGATGTATTATGTTTCTTTCTTTGCGTATGTTCTTTCTGTCATGTGTATTCATATCTTTTCTGTCTATTTCAGAACAGATTTTCGAACCTGTGGATTTGCTACACAATGCCCCTTGTTCGCGCCACTTAGACAGAACATTTTCTTCTAAAGTTAACTATGAATTCACCTGCAGCGGTGCTACGAGTTACTTCATGTGTTTTCTCCCGCCACACATTACGATTTTACACTGAAGATTGTTGCTCACCTAGCCTTATCCTTTCAAGTTCAATCACTGAGTCATTTGTCTGCGTCATTTCCTCAGATCGAATCCATAGCGCAAGTCTTACTTTCTCGCGCCAATATAACCAAAACCCATTATATCAAAGGTGTTAAATCTAGCCACTGTTCGCAAAGTCGTATCCCGCACGGAGACCGCACCCCTCGAGAGAGCCCTCTCCAGATCTGAAAGGCTAGTTTCGGGTCTCAAAGTTGGTAGAAAAGGTTACCTTCGTCGCCTGTCTATCAGTCGAATAGATTTACGGAGTGCTAACAACTCTAACACCCCAAGTGTTGACCTCTCTCTATATATATAGTCAAATACCATGCCTGATGTGGTTTTATTCTACCGCTACTCCTCATGAGCTTCATAACACGACCAAGTAACCCCTTGGCACTCAAAAACATTCTAAGATTCAAAATTGGTTCCATTCGAACACCATTTCCACTCAAAACCTTGGTCCAAAGACGACTTATCCGACCCATCCAAGATCAACATTGAAACCATGGCTCAGATACCATATTGTAATGTCCCCGGCCATCAACCTCACTGTCGAGCAATGCTACTACACAGAATAACACTTATATAGTATGCATATAAATGAAGTTAAATGACTTAACACAGAGTAAACACATAATTGTTGCTAAGATACAGAAATAATGGAATTAACAGTAAATATCATTGGAACGGAATACATGATAATTTCACAAGCATCACAGACATGCGTTTTAATTGAAACTAAAATACATAATGATACTTATCTTTGAAACGTCCCCGAGGTGTAGGACAGTCGGTGACGGAGTGTGTTGTTACGACACTCTCTGATGTTAAGTCATCGGTTCGAAACCTACGGGGACAAAAAATCCAGCCATGTTAAGGGTTGGTGTGGCTTAGGCCGGGTGCGATCCCCAGGTGATTTTGACAGCTTAGATGCCCCTGAGTCGTGGTTTCTCAGCCACAGGCTAGTCCCCCAGGTCACGGATAAACTAGCAAACAAAAAAAAGATACTTATCTTTGAAACTGTAGTAACTCCACCAACAACGTGCAGACCTTCCACGAACCTCCCTTCCTTAGACCACGCTGCTCATCACGCTCAGCAGTGGGTTACCCCTGAGCTGGGACCAAGCTCCACCCAAGGAAAGAGAATCCTAGATTAGGCTGAGGTTACAAGAAAATTGCACAGAGCAACCGGAAGGATTCTCTCCAAGAGCCTTCTTACGCCCACTACTCGCGGGCTCTCATTCCACACATGCATGTTCCACCCGAGATTATACACCTTCACAAGCACCGTCCATCGGTGCTTCACCTCCCTCGGATTGGGAATTCTCGGAGCTTCGTAGCTGGTGTTGGACTCTCTCTGGGAGAAAACCACTTCCCAGCAGACTCTCTCACCTGGAAAGAGCTACTCACAGGCCTGAAAAATTGCCTCTTCTACCATGGGCCTGACAACCCGCTTCTTCAGCACACTCCTCAACTCAGTTCCAACCACATGAGGACAACAACAACGAACCAACACTCATTCACACAGGGATGACAGTAGCAACAGCAGATGGGCATGGCACCACAGGCGGCAACAACCCACGCTAAAACATGACATAGCTAAGGTGATTACTCAAGTGTTGGGTTCCTCAGAAGACATAAAACGGTTCACGGATTTCGGGTCTCAGGTGCATGCATGATTATTGCAAAGGTTCAATACAGAGGCCACAGGATTCACGAAAATACCCGGTCGACTTCTCAGTTCTCGTTTTCAGGAATGCGTGACAAGAAAATTATGCAGAGCTCGATGAGGGAGGCCAAATGCAGAGACCAGACGGAATTCATGGGAATACACCGGTCGATCATAGAGGTCTCACGGTTTCGGGTTTCAGACTTGCGTGAGGTATGTAAAGATCAGATGCAGAGGTTGAACATAGACTCCAACGATTCACACAGTCGGCGATAGAATAGAGGATGAACCCCCATCACGACTCAATTCTTGGGTTAAATTACATGTGCCTGGGCTGACACATGTCGCCCATGAAGTTGCATGCCCTCCATCAAGTATGCGTTCCTTTTTTGCACACGATGGAGCTACATGTGTTGCCTCTCTCAAGACTTAGGATAAAAACATGTTTGTCACATAGCTCTGGAATAATAGTAAATTATTATTCCCAAGGACTTAAAGCCCTAAGCTTAGCCCCTCTTTCTAACCTTTCAGCCCCCTTTCCCTTACCCACTCTGTGGAATCTTAGTCCCCCATCACTCTTTCTTCGTGGTCGGTCTACACACAACGATGTTTAATCTTTATTAATGTTCTTCATAATTACATATACAAAAATAGGCTCCTAGACTTTAACACTTAGGGTCTCCGACCTAATAAACACATAAGCCCACCAACTTATCAATACTCGGCTCGCCAACCTACAAAACATGATTTACAATTCATAAACATGATTACAACAGGGCTCATCCTTGGGGATATTACAATAAAAAAGCTAAGGAGGTCATTGAATCAAAGGCACAATGTGTTACATATTTGAAGAACAAAGAACAAATTCCTACAATTGTTCTATATTGTCATCTACATCATATCAAGAAACAACACTCATCAAGACAAGGGCATGAGCATCAACAGACTTATGCACCAACAGGGAGCCAGAAAGGAAATCAATCCAAAGGTGCATGGAAGCATACCAACACTACCTAAAGACATTAGGCTAGAGAATCTCCCCCATGGCAACACCGACAGGATGTAGATCCAGATCAGGGTGGCAAGGCAACAGTTGGACATCATGTTTATCTTCCATTAGGATGGATGGATGGTCATACTTGGTACTAGTTGGTTACATTGCTTAGTCGATCCTATTGTATGGTTTCTTCCTGTGTTTCGAGGATGAAACATGTGAAGGGGGATTGAATGTAGTATACCTAGGGAGGTATCCAATGGGAATGTGGTTATGTATTATTAGTGGATTCCATTCAATGTAAGGTGGACTAGGTCCACTATACTATTAAATAAGGCCCACTATTGTAGTTAAATATAATAAATAGACTTTCTAGAAGATTCCTTCTCTAGAATGTTCCTAGAAGATAGAGAATGTTATATAAAGAAGTGAACGCAATGTATTGGAGCATGGTGAAGAATATTGTGAATGTATAAAGCATTGCTTGAGGAGTGTTATCCTACCTTAAGGATTAATATAGTGTTACCCTACCTCAAGGTTTTGTCATTTCCTGTGTTCAGTATTTGGTGAATGGTTTGGATTATTCTTGTTGAGATTCTTGGTTATTTTGAGATTTATCTTCAGATCTATTCAAGTACTTAACAGTCTCAACTAGAAGGATTTGTTGTGAAGGGACAAGAAAATAAGGTATGCAAACTCATCAAATATTTATATGGCTTGAAACAAGCACCGTGAGCATGGTATGAAAAGTTAATTGAGCATCTTCTGAAATTAGATTTCAAGCATTTCAATCTTGACGATTCTACTTTGTTTATCAATGTTGGGCGCAGGCCTATTTTGAGAAGGAAGACTATTTTGGGCGCAAGCATAATTTTGGAGAAAAGGTCTATTTTGGGAAAGACCAAAAATTTGGAAAGAAGACCTAATTTTGGAACGCGCGCAATCGATGGTAAGAAATCAACATCCAGAAAAAGAAGGAAAAACAACATGTAAAGAAGGAAAGCAACATGGCGTGCAGGCAAGCAAGCCTAACTATGTTAAGTTTAGGGTTTGTGATAAATATTGTAACAACTATAAGCCTGAAAAGAAGTATAAATAAAGACCTAGGAGGTCTAGGTTAGGAGGTCAGTTGTTGTTCAATGGTTGTAAGTTCATAGTTGTTGAATAATTGTAAGCCCAAGGTGAGATCAAAGAGTCAAGTAGCTAGATTTTGAGGGTTAGGTCACAGGCTGAGGAGCCTAGTGTGATCCAATCCACCTCACATAGGTTTTTGAACTTCTTTAGGATTATATGATGGAAGATGTAATGCGTGCAATGCCATATTTTTCAAAAAATTAAATCAAAGAGCAAAGAAGCCAAATCTCTGTGGATGTATCCCAGGAGGGGGTGAACCACGGTAAATCTTGTGTCCAATGTGATGATTCTTGCATGTTTACCTTATGTCAATGATTAGTTTATGAATGAATGAATGGTTAACCTAGATATATTAGAATGCATGCATGGGCTTAAAAGGAATATTTGAATGAATAACATGATGAATGCATGAAGAAGGCATAATACACTCCCAGATCCCCACTCATTCCTAGACTGCAAGCACTTGAGCATTGCAAACACCCATAAAGCTATCTCGAGTGAGACTGTGAAGTGCACTCTGTGTGCTATGTTTCCTTTTGGTTTACCAGGAGGTTTGATAGTTTTAGAGGGTTTTGTTGGAAACTTGTTGAGATCTGAACCTGGGTCAGACCAAGAAGTGAATGAGAGATTTAACCCAACAAATGGTTATGTTGCTGGCTGGAACTACATAAGATTGAGTGAAAGGGATCTATGGAAGAATCACACAGAGAATGAAGGTATAAAAAGGAATGTTCAAGCCATGGAATCAAATGAAGGTGGAGATTGAAAGATGGTTGAAAACAAAGGAACTTGAGTTTGCACAGAAGGATAACATAAACCCTAAGTTAACACCGCACAAATATCTTGACAAATACATGTTTAGCGATCTGCATGAGGTATTTTTCTGTGATTTCCCGCATTTGTTGTAGGAGTGGCTATTGAGGTTAAAAGACAGCCACCCAACAAATCGTATCAGACAACTGGAGTGGAATCCTGTGAAGATCGCACAGTTACAGCAAGTTTACAACAAATTTATGCACGCGGTAGATTTATGATTAAATAGTATATTGAAGGGTTTATCACCGAATTTGCAGTAGATATTGCAAAGTCTTATAGCGCAGCAGAGCAATATTTTCTAAAAGGACCTAGAGGTAGGTATATCATATCACTGTATACTTCAATCAAGATTTTATTGTATAACAACAGTGTAATGACTATGGAATCCGACAACTAAACTTCCTTGCGTGCATGGGGGAAGGGGGGAAGCACTGACAAGAAGTGGAGAAATGGAGGAAGAAGTGGATAAAGGAAATAAGAAGGAGGCCATGGACCCAATCATGATGGAGGAATACCATGTAAAGCAGATACTGGCAACAGCTGAAAAGACGTGCATTAGAGTACCCTACCAATATAAGATGAATAACAAGAAGAGATCCATAGTTGATAGAGAGGGCTTGGCAAGCAATGAGGAAGAGGTAGATGATCTCCGGGATGTGGAGAAGATTGAGGAAATCCTGCACGCAACATATGAAAGGAAAACAAGAGATCCAAGGGCAGGAACAGAAGGAAGAAATCCAATTCAGGTCAACATCAGTGTGGAACCTACAACCCCATGTGCGACTAACACACCAGAAAGAACACCAACATTTAGACAATCAAATTTTAGTGGAAGAAAAACAACATGAAACTCATCCAAACAAGGAGTAGAAATTGGAGGAGTCAGTTCAGGAACCAACAGTCAAATATCTACATCGTGTGGGGGTAGTAGTTCAACACAGTTCAAAATGGTAGGACATGATCCCATGATCAGGTTACCAGAATTTTGGGGAGAGGCATCAGAGGACCCTGAAAAGCACTTATTCATCTGTGAGAAGATCTAGGAATCAAATCAGATCATAGATGAGGATACAAAACTTCCGCACTTAGCTATCACGCTAAGAGACTGTGCACTGGATTGGTACATGAGCATAGATGTAAACAGACCACCAGGAGTAACAAGGGCAATTGCAGGCGTGAAAAAACTATTGATAAATGAATTTTAGAAGCCCAGCTCAGAGGACCAATATATCAATGAAATTATTGAAATCAGGAAAAAAACCAGGTGAGTCTGTATGGGAGATTGATCAGAGGTTTTAACAATTGAAAGGTAAGTTGAAGTATGCAATTACTGACATGTAACATAGGCACTTATTTGTGAATTCAATTTTACCACATTTGAAATACCCTTTGATACAATAGAAGTTCCAAACTCAGGCAAAGGCTCTGCATGCAACCTTACAACTAGAAGAGAACCAATATCAGAAGATAGATCCAACAATAGAGGAGCTAAAGGAGGATCTGAAGAACCTAACATTTCAACTTAACCAGAATAAGGGCAATGGGAAAATAGAAGTTGTTTGGTGTACTACATGCAGGACAGAAGGACACCACAAGAACGGATGTCCAACTTTCGCGCAGTACATGGAAACAGGAGTACCAAATCCTTTGCCAACAAGAGGACCATGTTGCGAGATCTGTAAAATGCATGGGCATGATCCATATCATTATCCAATGATGCAGAAGTATCAGACAGTACCCAAAAGTTCATACTGCAATTTTTGCAAGTCAGTGGGTCATGATGATAAAGATTGTAGGACAATGGAGTTGATGAGAGAAAGAACTTCAAATACTTATAAGGTGCAAGCAGAAATGATGACAAGACAACCTGCACCTCAGTTCAACCAAGTATCACCATAATACAACAATGTGTAGCCACAATACAACAATACACAACAATAGTATAATAATGCGTAGCCACAATACAATAATGCGCAACCACAGTATACCCCCACATAGTACAATCTTGTACCTCAGTACAATGCACCGCAAGGAGATCGAGGTGGCTACAGAGGTGGAGGATGAGGAAGAGGAGGATTTGGATGAGGCAGAGGTCTAGTAGTGTGTCACAACTTCCAACAGCATGAACATTATGCAAGGGAGTGTCCACTTCCACCAGCGACATGTATGTATTGTCACGCAACAGACCACGATACAGAAGATTGTCTGACACTATTGGGAAAGATCCAAGAAAAAAGGAACCAGAACAACTAGAATGTCCAATGGATCTCTGCAGAAGCCATGGATGATAGAAGAAAAATTAACATAATCACGTGAGGAGGAGCTAAGACAGAAATTGACGCAGTAAGACAAGATCCAGCGCAACATTAATGGGTGAAGAATAATACTGAACCACAAATGTAGTTTGATGCACGAAAATAAAATGAACCATTCAAGGAGGCAAGACAGGATTTTCTCAAGCAAAACGTTACGTCTACATCAGCCACACAACAAAATCATAACTCTCCTATGTACGAGATGCCCTCCTTAATGGATCACACCAGTGAAGCACAACCTCTAGAGCAAGTAAGTAACATAAAAACTTTTCTGCAATCCTGTGTTAAGTTATTAAAGGATGCATCATCTGTTAAGATCTTACAAAATCTACTAGAAAAGAGTAACACAGAGGTAGAAGAGAAATTAGATCAGAAAACAATCAACCATCTCCATGCAAGAAGAAGGACATACATAGAATTCAGATTGAATGACAACATTGGAGATTTTGATATGGGTGATATCATACTAGTCTGCTTTGAAGCAAATGTTTTACCTAAGAAGACATGGCAGTGTATGGGAGAACCCACACTAGGATATTCACCTGTCCAACTGAAATTAGCAAATCAACACAGAGCGCTACTAATTGGAAGTCTTAAAAGGGTGACAATAGATTTGGATGGAGTGGGCACTATGGTGGATTTTGAAGTAATAGAGATAGTAGATGGCTCAACACCTTATCCAGCATTGCTTGGACTGGATTAGGCATTTGATAACCAGGCCATAATCAACCTGAAGACAAGGAAAATGACAATTGAATCAGGTGAATTTAGAGTCATTGCACCATTAGACCCTTTAGAAGGAGAAAGGCTTGTAGAACCCACTTGCTTAGATCTGTAGAAAATAAGCCACTTGTACAGAACCACCGCACAGAAAGAAGATTATGTTAATCCAGCTACATATGGAGTACTTAGCCGCAGAAGCATCACATAATGTGCTTCCGAATCAGATACAGATTTGGATAATTGGCAGTAGAGATTACATGAAGTTTACACGAGAAGGTGTGCAAGAATGGATTGTGCAGTAAGATGGGTTGGTGCAGAGATAAGAGAAACCTCCTAGTTTTCATGGGGTAAATGACTTAGAGGAATTTCTAAAAAAATATGAAGAGGAAGTATTAGAAAACCAGAGGCTCTTAGCCCTAGATATTGCACTCAAGGCCACACCTGCAAGATGGTGAGGTGTGCACAAAGAAACAATTCGGGACTGGTACCAGTGTAAATAGTTATTGCGCATTAGATTTGGTGCAGAACATGGGAGAAAGAAAATCCAGACGTATGATGGGAAAGGAACACCAGCAGAACACTTGGAGAAGTGCATAACATAATGGAGGATGACACCACCAGAAGAATGGCCTCATCACTTCATCCATACATTGGAAGGAATCCCAGAGAACTAGTATATAAACCAGGATATGCACAGAGGCACTACAGAATGGAGAACATTACAACAGAAGTTTGTAGTAACTTTCTCATTTGAACATGAGAACACCAACATTGATTCAAGGCTGAAGTAGATAAGAGGAATGATATTTATTGATGAACCAAAGGTTGAAATCATGACAAAGTATCAACAATAAAATAGACATACAGTCAAAGAACTACTTTCATGCTATTGTGTTGAAGAGGAAGCACCAGATGAAGATGATTCACGTAACATTCAGATTACAGAAATTGAAGGAGAAAGAGAGGTGGAAGGTCCATCTATGGAGTCAGAAGTATTTGTTGCACCAATCAAAGTTAAGGAAGTCAACATTGGGACAACTGAAAACCCTAAAATGGCAAGTATTGGAGACTATTGGGATGAACAAACAGTAGAAAGAATAGCATAGTTACTGCGTGAATACAATGACTTTTTCCCAATGACCTTTACAAAGATGAAAGGCATAGCATGGGATATAGGAGAGATGAAGATACCTCTTAAACCTGAGGCAAGACCTGTCAGGCAAAGACCTTACAAACTGAATCCAGTGTATAAGCAGAAACTGAAAGCAAAAATTGACAGAATGTTGGAAGCTAGTATCATAGAATCAATAGAGGAATCTGAATGGATAAGTCCTCTGGTAGTCCAAGAAAAGAAACAAGGGGGGATAAGGATTTGTGTAGATCTAAGTAAACTTAATGATGCTTGCTTATGATGCAGGAGCATCTCAAGCGATCCAGCGCGGAGATAAAGGACAGCTGGAAAAGCGCCCAGCGCAAATTTTGAAAATGTCTTGAAACATTAATGAAGTCATCAAGCGGAGGCACACTTGTAAAATGTAAAGGGACCTTGAGCGATCCGCTCTCGTCCTTAGTAGGTAAAAGGCATTTATGATATTTAATGCAAGTAGATAGAAATTAATGTGTAGATTAGACAGTTTAGAATGAGAGAGGGAAATGGGATATAGACACCCTCATTTTGTATTGTAAAATAGATTATGCCAATTGAGAGCATAGTAGTGAAGAACATTACCAAGAGAGAAGAGAATACGGAGCTGGAACAGAGAAACTGTGTTTGAAAAACACCCATGTACATAGATTTGAATTAATAGAAGGAGTCTTAATTTAGATTCATGGCGTTGTATTTGTTTCTTGTATGGGTATGCTAAATGGTATGTTCATGGTTTTACTCTTTCTGTCATGCAATTGATTTTATGCTATGTATGAATGATTTCTTGTTGAATGTTTGAAATCTGAGAGAGAGAGAGAGAGAGTAAGGGAAATGAGTTTCAATTGTTTCTTTATCTGAGCAAGAGTTCCTGCAAGGAGTGCAGTTGAATTGTCCATAAGGAGTGCGTTGACAAAGGGTTCAGAGGTTTGTCTCTGAAAGATCAGATAAGATAGCTTTTGTGCTCATTCCCACATAAGTGCAGCTAAGCACAGGAGTCGTGCAAGGAGTGTGTAGGCCGAGTAAAGTCTCAGAGTTGCGAACCTGAGCGAAGTATTGAAAGACTGTTGCTGCAGGGTGTGCATAGAGTCGAAGGAAGTTCGACACTTGGAAGTGTTTGAAGGTCTGCCGCAAGGAGTGCGTGTAGGAGTATTTTTCAAGACTCGGAGTTAGAGAAGGCTCAGAAGGGATAAAGTCTCCACAACCAGTGAAGAAAGCACATGAAGTTTGTGCATTCGAACAGTGAGAAGGTGTCGCAAGTTTGGGTCGCAGGTGGTTAAGTGTCGTGGAAAAACACTTTGGTAAAAAGTTGCAGATGTCCTTGAGAAGGAAAGAATGGACGGTCAGAATTCTCTGTGGAGAATTCGCGAAGTCCCATGAGCCGTCAGATCTCACGGAGGAGCAGGGGAGTTACAGCGAGTGCTTTCGAGAGGCTTAAGCTCAGGAGAGGCAGAACTGTAGATTCAAGCCAACAAGGGTCGTTGGATTTACAAGTGGGTTTCTATTTCGAGGTTTCGTAGATTGAAGTCTCATAATATCTGCAACAGGACTCGTGAAATCACGAAACACGAAGTCCTAAAGGGACGAGAGGATTGTGTGGGCCATTGAATCAACAGGGTGGATAGGTGGCGCACTATCGACACAGAAGTCAAATTCCGTTGACCATTTCGAGATTTCGTGGGGTGAAGTCCCGAAATCCTTGCATCAGGATTCGCGAAATCGTGAATTCCAAAGTCCCAATGGAGTGAAGGATCGTTGAAAGGTCAACCTTGCGAGCGCATCGGAGTTTCGGTAATTCGGGTTTCGGAAGTCAAGGGGATGAGTTGCTTGACATCGCAACCCCCGCAATCGCGATAAGGAGAAATCCGAAATACAGAGAGAAAGGGTCAAGTGGTGATTGTTTTCGGGTTTCGGAGATTAAGAGACAAGACGCTTGACCACAGGATTCACGGAATTGCGAAATCCGATCTCACGAAGCGCGAAGGGAGGTTCCACGAGGTTTTGTTGTGGGTGCAGATTTCCCAAAAGGGAAATAGGAGAGCCATTTTCGGGAGCTCTTCGGCCAGTGGAAGAGAAAAGATCTTGTGTACGTGGACCTTCCGACTTGCGGGTTGAAGAGGGTTGCGTCATCAGCTTACATGACCCTTTCCCTATCCCTTTTACAGATGAAGTGATCTAAAATTGAAGAAGACTTGAAATATTTGAAATTATTGCAATGTAAATGTTATGTGTTTAAAGCAAATGGATCAGTTTGCAACACATAGATTAAAGGATTACTCATGTAAAATACACATAGACAGCATCATAATCAATGAACATAAGCACATAAACACAACAATTTGATAAAGGAGTTCACCCCTCTCTTGGGCTACATCTCCTGGTCTAGCTTCCAATGGATCATTATTATTAATTGCTCAAAGTGCTCAAAAAAACATGTCTTACAATGCTCAAACTGACAAACCGACTGCTCCAATGGCTTCAGAGCATCCAAAAATCCCTGTCTGGGCTCTTTCGGCACCTCAATCGGTCGAAAAACGAAGACGTTAGGCCTCTTGGAAGTCTCCCCCTTCAAGCTTGTTGTCTCTGCATCTACAAATTGCACCCTTCTTGTTTGAACCTGGCTCACACGCAAATTTAAGCGTGAAAACCCAACACCGGGTGCAACCGTGCCAACGGTGCAAACCGTAGGACGGTTAAGGGCGCACCAGCCCCTAACTGCCTAGCACCTGGGCGTATGGGTCATGTGACCGCGCGCATTTGGCAAAAAGTGGTTAAGTCATTACAAAACCGTGTAACTCCCTCCGCGCTCCAGGTCGTGGGAATATGGCGTAATATATAGAAACCATGGGCTATGTGTTATAAACCCGCGCTCCAACGGTCGGGCTACAATATATATAGCATGGTCATATAGCAACTCAAACGACCACGGACCGGGGCTAAGCCCCGGCCCGACCCCGCCCATACATACAACATATGTAATTGAAACACATTAAAATACATAGGTACAACAAGAACCATGCGGCGGTATAGTGGTCGGGTGGATGTTATGAAGTCTTTACATAGTGGGGGAGGTCTGGGGGTCGAACCCAGCGGACTCCCATAATTTTACATACAACCAATTAGCCAATTCTGGGGTGCCACGTGGCAGCCCACGATCGGGCCACGTGGCACCCAATCATTGCTCAGAAAACTGCCACGTGTCGATATCTGATTCGACAACTGTCAACCAACAAATGCTTGCCATGTCACTTCTGTACGGTCGTACGGTCCTGCCACATCAGATGGTACAGACTGTACAGTCAACATCATTTTTTTTTACCTGTTTGACTTGATGAACAGATCGCTATATCTCTCGCTCCCGACGTCCGTTTGAGACGAAACGAGTTGCGTTGGGTTCGCAACGACGAGGCCTACGCTCTTGTCCGGTTTGAAGCGATTCCGAGCACTTTGAAGTTTTGAGCAAAATTTGATCCCCTGATCATGAAGTCTTAGAGAATGTGGGAGGCCAGGAAGCATATTCATTTACAAATGGATTATCAGGTTACCATCAGATCAAAATAGCTCCAGAGGACAGGTATAAGACTAATTTTTCTACAAAATGGGGATCCTACCAATACACAGTCATGCCATTTGGGCTAAAGAATGCACCAGCCATATTTTCAAGAGTAGTCATAGCTACTTTCAAGGAATTCATACATCAGTTTCTAGAAGTATATCTGGATGATTGGACTGTATAAAGTCTATTAAAGGATCATGTAGAAGTGTTGAGACTAATGTTGGAAAGATGCAGGCAATGTCAGATCTCATTAAACATCAAGAAATGAATTTTTAGGACACCTTTTGGAATATTGTTTGGACATATAGTCTGTAAACAAGGTTTACTAGTGGATCCTTCTAAGATTGTAGTCATTATCAATTTACCACCACCAAATTCAGTGCGCTAGTTGAGAGCAACACTAGGACATACATGTTATTACAGGAAGTTAATAAAGGGGTATGCACAGATTACTACGCCAATGGAAAAACTGTTAAAGAAGGATATCATATTTAAGTGGAATGAGGACTGTCAACAAGGGTTGGACACCTTAAAAGAAAATATGGTCACAACACCTATCCTAGTATTCCCAGACTAGGAAAAGACATTTCATGTGCATGTAGATGCATCAACCATTGCACTTGGAGCAATTCTGGCACAACCAGGAGCAAGGGAATTAGACCACCCTATAGCCTTTGTAAGGAGAAAATTGTTAGAATCGGAGCAAAATTACAACACCACATAAAGAGAAGGCCTAGCCATGGTATATGCACTTCATAAATCCAGGTACTATTTACTAGGTAAACACTTTAAGATGTTCACAGATCATTCTACCCTTAAATATATAGTCAACAATCCAATGGTGGGGGGGAGGATCTGTAGATGGATGTTGTTATTCCAAGAATTTGATTTTGAAGTGATAGTCAAACCAAAAGAACTAAATGCAGGACCTGATCACCTATCAGGGTACTTAATGGAGAAGAACCTACTAACTTGGAAGACAACTTCCCTGATGTGCAGTTGTTTTCAGTACAGATAGTTGATGAATATTTTGTTGATATTATTGAATACTTAAGTACAAGGTTTGCACCATAAGAGTTTAGCACTACGCAGAAGAAGAATCTGGTAGTCAGAGTTGCAGACTATCAACTTATTGCAGGACACTCATATAAGATGAGCGCAAATAACATTTTGATAAGGTGTGTATTAGAACATGAAAGGCCCATAATTTTGGCATAAGCTCATGAAGGAATAGTTGGATGACACTATGAAGGAAAAGATACCGCGCATAAGGTATTGCGTGCATGATTATGGTGGCCAACAACCAAGGAATATTGCCAAAAATGTGATGTTTGTCAAAGGGTTGGCAAACCCAACAGAAGGGATGAGATGCCTATGAGACCACAAGTGACTCTACAGGTATTTGACAAATGGGAAATAGACTTTGTTGGACCAATCAATCCACCAACAAAAAGAATAGGAGCTAGATATATCATTACTGCGACGAAATACTTAACAAGATGGGAAGAAGAAACACCAGTCAAAGACTGTAGTGAAGAGACAACAACACACTTCCTGTTTGAGCATGTGATCACCAGATTTAGATGCCCAAGGATTCTGATGAGTGACCAAGGCACTCATTTTATAAATGATACGATCAGGGTTATGACTAAAGAGCTTGAACTCTATCACCAGAAGAGTACACCATACCATCCTCATGCCAATGGAACGGTAGAAGCTTTCAATAAGATCTTGGAAAATGCTCAGACAAAGATCTGCAATGTCAATAGGGATGATTGAGACTTGAAAATAACAACAGTACTATGGGCATATAGGACCACATGTAAGAAGTTGACAAGACAAATACCATTCATAATGGTGTATGGGCAGGAAGTAGTGGTACCATTAAAATTTTCGGTACCCAGTCTGCGCATAGCAACAATTACCAAAATGACATAAAGAGGTGCAGTAAAGGAGAGGTTAAATAAACTAATGGAGATGGAAGAGCACATGATTCCAGCAGGATTTCACCAAGAAGTGCAGAAAGCAAGAGACAAAGCTTGGCATGATAGACATATTAAGAAGAAGAGTTTTAAGGAGGGAGACCTAGTCCTGTTCTATGACAGTAAATTTTTTCAACATCCTCGTAAGTTTAGAATACATTAGCTAGGGCCATATGAAGTAAAGACTGTCACATATGGGGGATCTGTGTAGCTAAAAGACTTGGGAGGAACATAACTGAAAGGGATGATCAACGGTAGTCGACTGAAACTGTACATGGAGAGTCGACCTCCTAACCCTTAGAAGTCACAACGTAGTGAGAAAGGCATGTATATAGTGTACTATAGCAGAGATTAGGACAAAAAAATGAGAAAAATAAATAAAAAGGGAGAAAAAGGAAGAAAAAATAAATACAACAATAGAAAACAGGAGAAAAACAAAAAAAGACACGGAAGTTTGTTGGAGATGTTATACACTCACCTATAATTATTTTCCTAAGTTTTATAGTCCAATGTTGAGAACAATTCCTTAGATGATAATATTCTCTTTAGAGAATATTTCCCTACAAAATAGGATGTTTATCTTCAGTTCAGATTCAGTTAGACTAGTGGAAGTCACTCATGCATGGAAACCTCGGTTTTATCACTAGAAGTTGCAAGTGTCTCTCTCACTTCCACACATGTGTCTCAGTCAACTGATGATTGCATGGATCAATTAACTAGGACTAGGTGGAAGTTCACTCCAATGTCTGTCAGTGAGTGTCTAGATCTTTCTAGATTACTACTATGGCGCATTAGTTACTCATGTATCATATATCTATTGTAAATTATTCACTCTTTAAGTGTGGAATACAGTGAATGAGAATTCTTTCATTCTTTCTCTCCTTCTTCTTCTTTCTCCAATTCTCTCTGCAAATGTGTGTATTGTTGTTTAGCTAGATCTATTATGTGCAGGTTCAACACATTTACATGGTATCAGAGCCAACAGACTGCTAAGCAAAAGCTACACCAAATTATTTTTGCAGGTACTGAAGATTGAAGAACGCGGAAAAGATGGAATATATGTTTTACTCACCGATAATACGTCTCACGCCTCATAACTAGTTGGAGTGGAAACCAAAGATTCTACTTCTTCTCAGAAGTAGAGGCTTATACCAAATAACCATGGCAATGGAAGTAGAGCCTGATTCCGCCGATGAGAAAAACGCTTTTCTCAATAGACAAGATATGGCCATAAGATTTATCTTCTTGTCTATTTCTCCAGAAATTCTCCACCAAGTATATGATGACTCACAAGAATCAACTCCAAATGAATTATTGACCAGATTGGAGGTTCTATTCAGGAATAAAGAAGATTGTGAAGATTTCATGCAGGAGGTTGAACAGATAGAGCCAGAAGAGAAGCCATCAGAAGATCAAGCCTCTTATTATGAATAGTCTTCTACAAAAGATTTGCACAAGTTTGTATCCCATTAATTGAAGATGATGTCTACTCCATTTCAGATTTGTTTTCTGAATTTCATGTGGAAGATATATGGCCTGCATCTCAGGGATCACATGTAGACACTTTTCCATGCGCAATGGATGCATCTAAGGAGACAAAAAGGGAGTTGTGCACATCAGACTCAATTTTGATATTTTATAAGAAAAATTTGCAAAAACAAATTGGATATTTGAATTCCTCTCGGGAAAATATCCAATTTAAAAATAAAAAAAAACGTCTGAAACAGAGTCTGGGAAGTGAAGTTATGATCGTTTTAAAATCAACAAAATTTCAGCATTTTTCCAGAAACGACCGCATGGTTTTCAAAATTTCATCCAAACTTTATTTGGATCTTCTTCATTACAAGAAGAGAAAGTGGATATGTGTGGACATCTCAATGATGCATCTACTTCATCAGATCCGTGCAGACATATACATCTTCAACGAGCACAAACTTGCATAGTTGTGATGTCTTCTTAGAGTGAAGGACATGGTTGCTTCGCAACTGGGTTTTTTTTCCTTCTCATTTTTTTTATGCATTGTAATTTGATTAGGTTTTCCCTCTTTCCTCGTTTTTTCAATGTTTCATTCTTATATGCATTGTACAATGGGTACCTAACATGGCCTTTGTTGCCAGGACCCATTCATCATGTACACCCTAGTAGTGTTTAGGGGGGGTGTTGGAGATATTACACACTCACCTATAATTATTTTCCTAAGTTTTATAGTCCAATGTTGAGAACGATTCCTTAGATGAGAATATTCTCTTTAGAGAATATTTCCCTACAAAATAGGATGTTCCTCTTCAGTTACACTCAGTTAGACTAGTGGAAGTCACTCATGCATGGAAACCTCGGTTTTATTACCAAGAGCTGCAAGTGTCTCTCTCACTTCCACACATGTGTCTTAGTCAACTGATGATTGCATGGATCAGTTAACTAGGACTAGGTGGCATTTCACTCCAGTGTCTGTCAGTGAGTGTCTAGATCTCTCTAGATCACTACTATGACGCATTAGTTACTCGTGTATCCTATATTTGTTGTAAATTATTCACTCTTTGAGTGTGGAATACGGTTAATGAGAATTCTTTCATTCTTTCTCTCCTTCTTCTTCTTTCTCCAATTCTCTCTACAAATGTGTGTATTATTGTTTAGCTAGATCTATTATGTGCAGGTTCAACATATTTACAAAGTTGATTGAACCATAAGAAAGTGCGGAAAAAAGTCGCACACAACACTTACTACGAAAATATCGGGAGACAATGCGCAGGGAAAATTACACTCGGCGCAAATGCACGCAAAAAGTGAGAAATCGACATGACCGGGTCTATAAAAGGTAGAAAGCACACAGTTATGTAACACTTAGCGATATTTTAGTATAGAGTAAGAAACAAAGTCTGTGCCCTACCTAACATTTTACGCAGAAGCAAGAAAGTGTGTGAATTCGAGAAAGAATGACCCCACCAAAGTTCGACGCGCCAGGCTAGTACGTCCAGGTTACTCGGCAGGGCCAAAGGCATAAGGAAAGAATGCCACAGCTTGAGAACGTGGTTGAGCTGGAAGATGTTACCACCTCAAACACCGAATCAATCAGCCTGACGCAGGTTGAGGAAGAAACATCGACAACGCAACAAGAAGAAATAGGGCAAAGCTTTGGGGCCCAAAATGGTATTTCGAACCCTAACCCTGGGACGCCTGCAAAGCCCGACGAAACAATGGGACCACGACAATCCCATGAACACGAGGAAGTGTTGGTCGAGGATAGCACTGACCGACCATAGTCCGAAAGGGAAGAAGAGGGCACAAACGTAGTAGAGGCAAGTACATCTATTGCGGGACAGAAAAGGAAGGCGACATACACCAAGGATGTCACACTCCCATATCTCCCAGACGCAGTGATTATTGTAGATGATATGTTGGGGAAGGTACCAAAACTCGGGTACGCATACCATGATGTGCACGATGCATGAAAATTCTCATATTTGGCCAAGGATACTTACTTAATAAACACATAAGAAGTTGGACCCCTCGGCAAACCCATACTGGAGCTCGCACAGTGGATAACGAGGCTCTATAACTCAGGCATCATGAACCTACTAGATATACCGCATTAAGAATGTCGGGGTCTGCATGAATCAACTAGTCACCTTCGTACACGGAGGCATCATTTGGATGGACAGGCTGGTACAAATAGATGTGGCACTGATTGCCAAAATCACAAGACTCCCTACAATCAGCGCACAACCAAAAGAATATTTGGATAGCAAGACACGCGAGAAAGAAATCGCAGAGCTGGTTAAAGCGCAGTTCGGCACTACTCAAGGGAATAGAGGAATTTTCATCAAGGAAATCAATGACAATGCTACAAGGTTCGTCAACAAGCTTATGGCTTGTAAATTATTAAGGAAATGTCGCAAAGAAGAAGCGCCAACATGCGTTATTGCAACAATAGCGCAGTATGCGAAAGGGGTAATGTTTAGCTAGGCACCATACCTGCTGAACCAGTTTTTGATATATTGTAGAGATGAGCAGGACAATAGAACTGAGTTCCATTACTCATGGTTGATCATTTTGATAGCATTAACAAGATGGTCATAGCCCAAACTCTCAACATTCTTGGATAGGATGGGGAAATTTTATGCGACCAGATATGAGTCCCTCTAGCAGGCCAAGGAAAATAAGACGCAAGAAGCAAACAACATCGTCTTTACAATGATGCTAGAAGAGATACAACATCGCATCGCATAACTAATTTATGGCGCATACCGATGGAGGTAGTCCAAGAGAAAGATGGGATATCCAAGCTCAAGGCGTCCAGACACCACACGTGGATACAAGCCACAAGGGATCCAAAGAAGGCTTGGCTAGAGATGCAATATTGCGTCACCAAAGAGGAAGTGGACTAGATAGTTAAAGATTGGCCTGTGTAGTGGCAACAACCAGTAGCGAGATCATCAACAAGGACAGTCACAACTCAATCCTCTGGGCCTAAGGGCAAGGCTGAAACAGGCTCTTCGGCAAGAACAAATAGCCCGACCGATAATACTAGAACAACTACAACACGAAATCAGCCAACCGAGAGTAGCGCAGTACCAAAACGACCAAGGAGAACAACAACAACAACAAGGACAGGAAGCCAACCACAGACCAGAAAGAAAGATACTTTACAGGCTGAAGAAGAAAGAACCCAGGGCACAACAAGTGGGGCGCAACCCTTAGAGACAGTAAGGAAGCTCAAGCAGGAAAAAGAGGTGCGCAAGAAAAGGAAATATGACACAGAGGACCCAGACATCACCCTGACAGAGGATGATGTGGAGCTAGTTGTGGACAAGGTCCAAGACAGGGGTGAAGAAGTGGTTTGAATTGCAGAGGCGTAGCGGGAAGAAATCATGGCCAAGATCATTGAGGTCCCTGAGAACATACAACAACTACATAGACAAGAAGGATCATAGGCCAGAGTGCAGCAATAGGAAAAGACACAACGACCACATGCGCAGAAAGAAGGAGAGGAGACAGTGCAGTTTGTAGTCCAGGGTAGGGATACATTTATGGTAACGCATCAAATGATCAGATTCGATCAAGAGACTATGTAGAAACATCTAGAGGGAGTGGAACAAGTGGAAATGGTAACGACACAAATACCTACCAAGGCACTATATGAACTCCATGACAGTGTCATGCAAGAAGTACAGTCCAGGGCCCGCGTAGATGCAACAAACTTGGAGGTAGAGGAGTCGTTGAAATGCTTCAAATCACATGTGACCAACTGACCGTGGAAAAGGAGCAGGAGAAAGAATGCACAGATAAAATAGAACATGGATTAACAATGATTTATGATCACACCCCAGACAACGCACGGGCACCGCAAAGAAGCACAGAGGAGAAGATCAACTTGATCTCACAAACAATTGACCAATATAGGCAAGAAATTGAGGAGCTCAAGGAAAGGCTCAACCCTACGACTCCTCCCGAGGTCCAGGAACAGAGAGAACATCAAACTACACTCCAAGTCGCCGATATGGAGAAAGAAGCCAGGGAAATAGAGGATTTGTTTGATAGAACAACGCAGGTATGGAATATCCTCGAAGAAGATGAAGAGGTCTAACAGTGGGACCAGGAAGAGGAAAGAGTCAGCGTTGCCATACAAGAGCTCAAGAAATGGCAAAAAACAATGAGAAACAAGGAGCACTTGAAAGGCACTCAAGAAATGAAGACTCTACAAACAAAGTTGAAAGCAGCGCAGACGCAGAAGCAAGAAAGACAAGTTGAATTGGAACCCCTCCAAGAACAGGAAACACTTATGATTGCGCAGTTGGAGGAAGAGAAGACAAGTAGAGCACAGGCACAAGCAGAGAGCGCAACATTAATGCAGGAGGAAATAACAACGCAGAGAATAGAAGAGCTAACAAGCAAAGTTGCGCAAATGAGAGAAAAAGGAAAGGAACTAGCAGAAAAGTTCCTTAGTTTGGACAGGGCAGTTCAGGGAGCACGCACCACCCGAGTGGCTCGAGACGAGCCACATGTCAGTGTTGGGGGCATGTTGGGTGCATACTTATTTTGAGAAGGAAGGTTATTTTGGGCGCAGACATAATTTTGGAGAAAAGGTTTATTTTGGGAAAGACCAAAATTTGGTAAGAAGACCTAATTTTGGTATGCGTGCAATCGATGGAAAGAAATTAACAAGCAGAAAAAGAAGGAAAAACAACATGCAAAGAAGGAAAGCAACGTGGTGCGCAGGCAGGCAAGCCTAACTATGTTAGGGTTTGTGATAAAGATTGTAACGACTATAAGCCTGAAAATAAGTACAAATAAAGACCTAGGAGGACTAGGTTAGGGGGTCAGTTGTTATTCAACGGTTGTAAGTTCATATTTGATGAATAATTGTAAGCCCAAGGTGAGATCAAAGAGTCAAGTAGCTATATTTTGAGGGTTAGGTCACATGCTGAGGAGTCTGGTGTGATCTAGTCCGCCTCACAGAGGTTCTAGAACCTCTTCAGGATTGTATGATGGAAGATGTAATGCGTACAGCGCCATAGTTTGCAGAAAACTAAATAAAAGAGAAGAGAAGCCAAATCTTTGTGGACGTAGCTCAGGAGGGGGTGAACCACAGTAAAACTTGTGTCCAATGTGATGATTCTTGCATGTTTACCTTATGTCAGTGATTAGTTTATGAATGAATGAATGGTTAAGTTAGATATATTAGAATGCATGCATGGGCTTAAAAGGAATATTTGAATTAATAACATGATGAATGCATGAAGAAGGCGTAATACACACCCAGATCCCCACTCATTCCTAGACTACAAGTACTTGAGAATTGCAGTAACCCATAAAGTTATCTCGGGTGAGACTGTGCAGTGCACTCTGTGTGTTGTGTTGCCCTTTGGTTTACCAGGAGGGCCGATAGTTTTAGAGGGTTTTGTTGGATACCCGTTGAGATCCGAACCTGGGTCAGACCAAGAAGTGAATGAGAAATTTAACCCAACAATCAAGAAAGTTGGAAAAACTATTGTATATCTTGTAGTACATGTAGATGATATGTTGATAATAGGGAACAATGAGAACTACATTGCATCCATAAAGAAAGAGTTGAAGAAAGGCTTCAAGATGACAAATTTAGGAAATCTTCACTACTATTTGGGCATTGAAGTGATTTGAAATCCAAAATACATATTCATCTCCTAGAAGAAGTACATTGGAAAACTGTTGAACAAGTTTGACATGGTTGAGTGCAATCCTAATTCTACTCCAACAGTATAGAATTTGAAACTCACATCAACAGAAGGGAATGAATTTGAGGATGCAACCAAGTATATACAACTTGTGGGAAGTCTTATCTATCTTTCTACCACCAGACCAAACATTTCATTTGTTGTTGGGATTCTTTCTAGGTTCATGCAAAAGCCTTGTGAAGGAAATTGGTCTAGTGCAAAAAGAGTTCTAAAATACTTGAAAATAACTCAAGATTTTGGACTCATGTACTCTAAGGTGGATGACTTCAACCTAATCAGATATTATGATTCAGACTTTGACGGGGATAAGGAAAATGGAGTATCAACTTCAGGTTATCTCATGAGCCTTGGATTAGTAGCTATCTCTTGGAGATCACACAAACAATCAGTCCCAACAAATTCCACCACAGAGGCAAAATATGTGACAGTTGTAGAAGCGACGAAGGAGATTGTGTGGATTAGGAAAACACTTGAAGATTTGCAGGAGAAATGAGTGAATTATACTCCTCTTCTAGTTGACAATACTTCTATAATCGAGTTGGAAAAGAATCCCAGATTCCATGATCTAACCAAGGACATCAACACAAAGTATCGCTTGATTTGATATCATGTAGAGGCCAAGACTATTCACTTAAGACATTGTTCCACAAATGAGAAAATTGAAAACATCTTCACCAACGTGCTTGGAAGAGAAAAATTTGAGAAGTTCAAAATGATGCTTGGACTCACACACACCCCTTTAAATTTTTTTGGGGGGGATATTGGATACATGATCTTTGGGATTGTGTTTATTTTAACATTAATGTAAATATCAACAGTCATAGGTGAAAGGAAGCATCATCTGTTATGGAAGACAAACAACCATTTTACTTGTATTTATTCACCTATCTAGTTAATGCAAACACATCAAGCGTGGAGTTACTTTTCTCCCCGCTTCTGGCCTGACATGAACCTAGCAATCAATCCTGCTTATTCTAACAATAAGGAAGGCTAGGATGTAAGGATACAAATCCAATTAAGCTAGGTTTAGGTTGTTGATCCAGAGTACATAAACAAACTTGTTGAAAGCATAATTAAATTGATCTTAGTTAATCTATTGAAAATAAAGTAAACCCTACAACAAATAAACCTACCACACAACTAAATTAAGTCATGAAAAAACAAAGCTAATCCCTCTTAAAGTCACCTGCTATAAAGCTAAAGCAACACAAGGTTAACAAACCCTCCTTAACAATGACAAAACATCATGAAACTACTTGAAAATGGAATGTCGAGTTCTTCTATAGGAAATAAAATGTTGCTACATGAAATAAGGACTAAATGTAGAAATTGAAGCATAACATGAAATATAAGCAAGATAAGCTAAACAAAACCAAAAGAAAAGGAACAAAACATCAATACAAAGGTTCCTTGTTTAGCCTTTAGTGGGCCCTACTCAAGGTTTCTACAGGGAACCTAAAAGACTACTAATGACATAAAATTTGAAGGGAAACTATATGAATTGTAATGCAAGTTCTTAACAACACATCTCAAGGAGCTCGAATTCTATAAGAATGCCTAATGTTGAACAAAAATTACTAACTCCCCAGGGCTAGCCCCTAGCTCTTACTTGTACTAAAATATTACATCAATCAACCCTTCAATCAATCCCTGATCAAAGGGCTTGTATCTCCAAAATCCCTATAATCAAGGACGTATGTTCTACGGATCAAATCCCTTCCTAGATCGCCTTCTCTTAATTATCCATTTGAATTGATCATGTTGGATTTGGTTATCTTGGGTGATTAAAGTCTTAGAAATCCTTTGTAGGTGGATGAGGGGACATAATCCCTCTTTCTTCGCTTGCAATGTTGGGACCCCTTCTTGATTTGACCTACTTGGAGCATGGGTTAATGTAGCTTTAGTCATTCATAAAATCACAAAAACCATGGCTAAAATAGGACACAACACATACTCAAATATTCAACTCTTTTCATAATCAATCAATTGCACAAAACCCACAAAGTTATATTAATCATGGTCAAAAGATAGGTTTATAAAGTACAAATATGGTCAAAATATTCCAAAAGTGGGCCTCCTGATCCTACAATTGAGAGGCCCATCACCCTCGAAGAGGATTCACAATCACTCTTCTCTCATTTTCAAGACATGGAGTTGCTTCTCTTTTTCTTTTTATGCTATTTGGGTGTTTGGTGCATAACATTTGGTTTCAGAGCATACGATCCTATGATTTTTCTCCTTCAAACAAGTCACCTTGGCATTTTCGCTACAACTTTTTGGGGGGGGAGTTTCAGACAACAAAAATTTTGGGAGCTAAGGAGACATAGAGAAGTACGTATGGTAAAAAATTTAGGCTATGGAAGTTAGGGTTTTTAACTAGTCCTACAACTAGTCTCAAACAAGTGTTCTGGGTAAAATTGTCACATCTAATTCTAGAAAGATCTAATTTCAGTGCGATCAGTTTCATTGGAAAGTAGACATACCAAATTGTTTCAAGTCTAAATTTTATAATCATATTAGAAAAAATTGGACATGAAACAATTCGTACAAGTTCACGCTTTGGAAAGGGCCAATAATCAATAAATTTTGGGAAAGTTACCATAACTTTCACTTGGCTCTTCAAATTTTGGTCAAAACTATGGCATTACAAAGAAGACATATCAGGGTACTACATGCCAAAATTTCAGACTCATAAGGACCGAAATTTTAGATATACTTAAGGAAAAAGGCCAGCTAGCGGGAGAATCTCCAAATCAGGGTTTTAAAGGTATGCAACTTACAATTGGCATAACTTTTGTTTGGAATATCCGCTTTTTGGTTATTCAAAATTTATGATAAAGAGAAAAAAGAGGAGTATTATTATTTTATCACATGGAAAAGGGTTTTGCAAGTATTTCTACTACTGCTAAACCTCCAGATAATTCACACATGACACGTGAAGAAAGTGAAGACTTAGAAAACAAGGTATCCTAATTGAAGAACCAAGTTAATGACATGAATTATAGTGTGTTGAAAATGGTGGATTTCTCACGTTCTCATGAAATCCTTAATAGGGAAATGGTACATTTGATGGATAAAAAGATGGAAGGATTACAAAATTCGATTGAAACCATGCTCTTACTTACCCTAGACAAGAGGTTCCCTAAAAGGGATATTGTGTTCCAAGGAAATCATGAAAATAAGAAGAACAATAGTGTTGAATCTCAGTGACAAAGGTCAATTATGGTTGTAGAGAACATGAGAGGTGTTATGATTCCACTAGAGGGGAAGATGAAAGATGGTTGTTGGCACAGGGGCAGACCCAGGGTTCAATGCTCAACAGTGCACCAATAAAACCCCGACTACCAACCCTTTCAGCAACACCTGCGAAGCAGGTGAGGTCTCACCCGAGGTAGAAGCAGGGGGGGTTACAGGACACCGGTGTCTGTAACCAAGCTAGGACACAGATCTGTGATAACAACACTTCACAAAGTATTCTATTAGCACTTGGAAGGTGACATGCATTAGTTCATTAGCTTTATTAACATCGTAGAACATACCCAAATGTAGATCTAGCCCAGTAATCATAAATGATTATATATCCTGAGCACTTAGCACTGAGTAGATCTAACGTTCATTTACCTTTAACACAAGTAAGTCACTTAAGAAATAACAGATCTATCTATTATACATAATAATCAAGGCACTGAGCAGATTCATAACATAAACAACACAACACAGAGCAAACCAAAGACACAAGATATACGTGGTTCACCCCAGTGTGGGGCTACGTCCACCAACTGCTTCACCTTCTTTATTATGTGCTCGAATCTTACATTCATTCATTTATGTGCACTAAGCCACAGATTCAAGCTTCCCACCAGACAAGATATTTACGCACTGAGCACCAGATCCTCCTTCCAAAACTAGGTTAAGGCACAGAGCCAACTTTCTATCAAGCACAAATCCTTACACATAGACACTCCTTTGCACAAAGCCAATCAAACTACTTGCACTTAGCCACTTCCCACGCCACTTCTATAATACATTCTTACTTATTTATACTTTTACAATCCCTTACAATAAGGCACGATCATGGGTAAAACCCCATGGGCCGACATCCCATAGCCCTTTACAAAAACCCTAAAGAACCCCTTATTGGGTCCACATTGCCCGCAAAATAAGTGAGATCCGCAATCTCAGCTCGGCCTGGGCGCTCCTTCCTCGACTAATGTGTCGAAGTCCAAAAGTGGTCCAAATCTGACCAAGGTTTCCTCAAAAATTGGTCGAGAGCCAACAAGCCCCCAACACTCACCTGTGACTTGAGTCTCGTCTCGAGTCACTCAGATCTGGTCAATGTTGCTTCGAAGGCCTCGAGCTTAACTTGAGTTGCCTCAACTTGTTGCTTCACCTAAGCCTCTTGTTCAGTGAGCTTCTGGATCATCTGCTCTGTAACATGCCCTTCTAGACGTTGTTCTACTGATGCAACCACTTGGTCCAATTGCAAGCCCTGTCTATCAATTTCTTCGAACACCTTGCAAGCTTCGTCCTGCATAGGTTGCAGCTTCTGCGTGACTTACATTACTCTACCCTGGAGGGCAATGATCTATCGTTGTACTGCGCGTTGCTCCTGGGATCTCTTCATTTTTTCGACTGCCTCCTCCTTGTTCCAACGGTCAAGAATGCTTCAATTAATGTGATGTTATGGCGCGGTCTCAACGTCCAAAAGTGGTCCATCCGCCTATAAATGCATTTTCTAACCATTATGGAGCGTCGTTCTAACGGTCGGGGTGCCTCCAATGGTCATATAACTTCTCCAGGGCGAAGTCCCGTTCTGCGCAGTCCTGTTGTTCTAAAGAGGTTCAAATCCTACGAACTTGCCTCCTGCGAGGTTCCAGTCTGCGAAATATTCCATCCGGTTTCTGTAGCTTCTTGTAGCTTTTCCAACTTAGCCTTCTTTTTATTGAGCTTCCTTGCCTTCTTTCATGTGATCTGAGTCTCTCTAAATGTTTCTGGAATCCTCTTTCCATTCTTATTCTTATATTCCCCTAGTGTAGTGACTTCGCACTGCTGATGTGCCCTCAAAGGGTATGAAGTTAATATCCCTTTTCTTAATACTTCCTGGGTGGATATACTTCTTTCTTGAATAGATAGTTCCTTCAAACCTTCTTGCATTCTTTCAGCCTTGACAACTAATTCTCTCACTTTTTGTTCCTCCTGCGTTGTTATTTTGTTATATTGCTTCGACTTATCTTCTCGTTCTTCTATTAGTCAGTCTATTTTTCTAGCTATGAAATCCCTTAGTTCTTGCTTTTTCTTTTCTGTAGCTTCTTCCTCTACTTTCCTTCTGATTTGATCCTTCTCAATCCAAGGCTTACCTAATAAAAGTGGGAAAGGGGAGTTGTCCCCAATAAACTTAATGACTTCAAATTCCTCTTCAGTCGATGTTCCATGAACAATAATAGGCATATTAGTAACTCTTCCACATAGGGTTATCATCTTACCCTTAAACAAGCCTATCCTTCCCAACGAAGGTATCACAGTAGGCTTTCCCAAAATTTTCCAAGTTCCTTTTGTCATAATATTCACTTGTGTTTCCTCATCCAAGACACAGTCTATGTCGAAGTCTTCTATTCTTGCACTTATGCGTTGTTTTACTTTCAGGATCTCTGGTAAACTGACATCTTTTTGAACTTCCATCATTTCTTTCAATTGTACTAATGTAGTCTGAACTTCCTCTGGCCTTTTTTCTTTATGGCCTTCTAGCATGTTCTTAGTCTCTTGACTTTCTTCATAGTTTTCTTGTCTCGTGTTCATTCGTTCAACTTTAGCAATCATCTTTGGACAATCCTCAACCTCATGACCAACAATCTTACAACAAAGACAAATAGGACCTGTACCAGGGCATTCCTTAGCAAGATGTCCCAATCTTCTATATTTATAGCACAATGTCAATCCTCTTTTTCTCTTATATGTTCCCCAACTTCTTCTGTACTTCACACTAGGATCACAATGCTGGACCTGCAATCTACAAAAATTCTTTCTAGGTTCCTGCATCCACTTATTAGTCCAAAAACTCTTTCTATGCATAGGAATGACACATATTTCTTCATTTCTATTAATTTTACTCAGATCAATTGTTTCTTCCAACTACGCACTAGCCTTCAGACTATGACATAATCTATTAGACATACTTATATTCATTCTTTCGAAACAAAATTTTTTCACCTATCTTACTCTTTTCAAAGCACAAAGCTTTACCTCTTTACTTCAGATCATATTTCTTTCCTAGCACAAAGCTTCGCAAGTCAAGTAGAGTAATTCGCACTTTAGCAGCAGATCTACGCACAAAGCTTCTCTTTTTTACTTTAGTTCCCAACAATCACATTTTCAGGTCCCGACAATGGAACCATTTGTTGGCATAGGGGCAGACCCAAGGTTCAACGCTTAACAACGCACCAAAAAACCCCTGACTACTTGCCCTTTTGGCAACACCTGCGAAGCAGGCGAGGTCTCACCCGAGGTAGAAGCAGGGGGGGGTTACAGGATGCAGGTGTCTGTAACCAAGCTGGGACACGGATCTGTGATAACAACACTTCACAGAGTATTCTATTAACACTTAGAAGGTTATATGTATTAGTTCATTAGCTTTATTAGCATCGTAGAACATACCCATATATAGATCTAGCGTAGTAATCATAAATGATTATATATCTTGAGCACTTAGCACTGAGTAGATCTAAAATTTATTTACCTTTAACACAAGTAAAGCACTTAAGCAATAACATATCTATCTATTATACATAATAATCAAGGCACTGAGCAGATTTATAACATAAACAACACAACACAAAGCAAACCAAAGACACAAGATATACGTGGTTCACCCCAGTGTGGGGCTATGTCCACCAACCGCTTTGCCTTCTTTATTATGTGCTCGAATCTTACATTCATTCATTCCTGTGCACTAAGCCACAGAGTCAAGCTTCGCACCAGACAAGAGATTTGCGCCCTGAGCACCAGATCCTCCTTGCAAAACTAGGTTAAGGCACAAAGCCAACTTTCTATCAAGCACAAAGCCTTACACATAGGCACTCCTTTGCACAAATTCAATCAAACTACTTGCACTTAGCCACTTCCCACGCCACTTCTACAATACATTCTTACTTATTTATACTTTTACAATCCCTTACAATAAGGCCTAATCATGGGTAAAACCCCATGGGACGACATCCCATAACCCTTTACAAAAATCCTAAAGAACCCCTTACTGGGTCCACATCGCCCGCAAAATAAGTGAGATCCGCGATCTCAGCTCGGCCTGGGCGCTCCTTCCTCGACCAATGTGTCGAAGTCCAAAAGTGGTCCAAATCTGACCAAGGTTTCCTCAAAACTTGGTCGAGAGCCAACAATGACCTATGGGAAAGTAAACCCTATGTTGCCAAGTGTTATCCCTCTTTTCCACCATGTGCCTTAAATGAATCCATCCACCTCATTTGACTCATTAAAACTAGTCATTGAATGCATGTAAGGGGTTGGTGGGGAAGAATTTTGTAATATTCCAATTTTGACCCTTGGCATGTATTAACTCAAAATTATGTAAATGTTGTAAATATGCTAGTTTCAATTCCTATTGTGGAGCTAAAGGCCAAGGCCCTACTAGTGAATGCCTAGGCATGTATGATGTAAATATATTTACATGGACCACATGTAAGGCTTGCCATGGTATAATCAAGCTATGTAAATAATAATGTTGGAATATAATATAATGGTTCAAGAAGGCTATGTAGAGCATAACAAGGGCTATGATTCCACTAGAGGGGAAGAGGAAATGGGGAGTATAGGAAATAAAATCCTCCATTTTCCAAGTTTTAGCCTTAGAACAAGTCTCTTTTCAACACATGTCTTAAAAGAAGCCATCCACCTTCTTTGACTTATTACAACTAATTACTGAATGGTGGAAAATTCCTCTCACATAGTTATGGAAGCATGGGGCTAAGTGCACTCATGACAAGAATTGTAAGAGTCCTACAATCCCAAAGTTAGAAGTAATGTTAGCCATGTTTTCACAAATCTTTTCCTTCCAATGATTAAGGAATTCGTTTCAAACTCTCCCACATGGTTACTTTCATGCTATTTATTTTGTGTTCTTTGGATATCCATGAGAAATTTGGAAATTCAATGTAACTAAGACCATTTAGAGAAAGTTGTAGACAAGATATGGAAGAGTGGTGGTTGTAGGTGAGCACAAAGATTGGGAAAGTTAGGAGACCTTCACCCACTATGCATTTTATGCTCTTTGAATGCTTGAGAGCCAAGAATTGTCTTTGGTAGAAAATTCTTTGAAGCCATACCACAGATTGGACTCTTTATGAACACACCAAAGAGCACGGTAAGGGAAGGGTACTCTGAGGAACTGTTGAGCCAAGAATTGTCTTCGATAGAAAATTCTTTGAAACCATACCATAGATTGGACTCTTTATGAACACACCGAAGAGCACGATAAAGGAAGGGTACTATGAGGAACTGTTGAGTGTGTGTGTGTGTGTGTGTGTGTGTGTGTGAGAGAGAGAGAGAGAGAGAGAGAGAGAGAGAGAGAGAGAGATGTTTCTCATAACCCAGCTTGGGGGTGGTATATGCATTGGATACATACAATTGGGTGGAAAATTGGTCTTACACAACTTGTTTCTTGGACCTTATTTAGTTAAAGATAAGTGCCTTATCATTGTTTACAAATATGTTTTTTTTGTTTATTTGTTTGTTATCAAAATCATTGTATTATGCATGTTGTGTGTGATTATGTTGCTAATTCTACTACATTTCAATTCTTCACACTTGCACATCCATTATATTAAATCTTGGCCTTTCCTAAGAGGCTCGATTTTTTGTTATTATGAATATTTGGCCTTTGTGAGTTAGAATTTGGAATCTTGTGGTTGTAGCTACCCATCTCGAGGTTGGGATTACTGGATGGGTACATTACATCTTCTCACGTAGTTATGGAAGCATGGTTTGAGTACAAACATCACGGGGAAGTGTAAGGGTCCTACATTCCTCCTATCATAAGTAATATTGGCCATCATTCCCCTCAATTCTCTCATTATCATCCACTCATATGCTCTATGTTGTTCATGATGTGTTCTCCATTGATAACCATGAATTAGTTGGGAAAATTAACCAAATTAGCATTGTGAAGAGAAAAATTGCAAACCTTAGATTAAAGATAGATGTTGCAAGTGAGCATAAGGGCTGGGCAAGTTAGGAATCCACGATCCACTATTGCTCTTTGGATGCTTAAGAGACAAGTATTTTTCTTGCACACACTAAAGAACACTAAAAGGGAAGACTGCTACGAGGGAGTGTTGAGCAAACAAAGGACAGGTCTTCCTTGTGCTATATGGAGCATTGGAAGAGAGTGCCATGGTTGGTCTAATGGCTGGAAGAGATGCCTAAAGTGCTTTGTAACAAGCAGATTGGTTAAACATGAGAGAAAATGGGTTGGGTTGATAGAGATAGAAATATGTAGCTTGATTCCTTTGCCCTGGTGGCATTGAAACCCAAATTGGGGATGTTTTTTGTACTAAATACTTATGGTTGGTTGGAAAATTGCTACTACACAACCGGTTTCTTGGACCAACTTTTTTGTTAAAAGATAGTGCTCTATTGTTGTTTATGACTATGCAAAATAAATGTTATTTTATGTTATGGAAACCTATATATCTTGCATGTTGTGCATGAATATGTTTGATTATGATAATGTGTATTTAGTTGCCATGAATCTATATTAATTCATGCATGTTTAATTTTGTTACATTTTAATTATTGCACCCATGCATGCATTTTATTTAATTCTGGGCCTTCTTGGAAGGTTGATTTAGTTGGTATTATGGGGATGACCTCCGAGGGTTAGAATTTTGAAATACTTGTATTGTGGCTACCTGTCCCATGGTTGGGATTGCTAAGTGGGGATGCGACACTTCTTAACTGATACACACCTCCATCCTTGATTGTTTGCAATACATAAATGTGTTTCATTTAGTGTACGAGGGATATATACTTCCCTTCCTTGTCCCTTGTTCATTCATGTATGTGAATTTTCAAATTCATAATGTAGAGATGACGAGGCTACTAGTGCCTCTTCTTCCCAACATCTCTCTTATTCTATTTTTATCATTTATTCTATTTCTTTAGGGATATGTCGTATTGCTTATATGGTCCTTTCACCATACTTGGAAACCCCAATTCAAATCTATCACTGGGTTTTTTACTCTATTAACTATATGGTTCCTTTATCTTCATTTGTGGCATGATTTATCTCTATGAAGGTTGAACTCATTTGTAGGACAAATACAAGGAGATATGAAGTATTCTCCAATTTTTTGTGGACTTAGACACAATGCCACTAATTTTGAATTGTTTGATTTTCTCAAATATGATAAGCTGGAAATCACCTTCTATCTCTAAGAACTTGATTCCCATTTCCTTTGCCAACACCAGGCCTTTTTGTAGAGCCGTAATGTCAATAAAATTGTTATTAGATAGCCCTATACATTGTCCATAATAAGTAGTTGGATTTCCTGAGTAGTCTTTGACAATTCCCCTTGTTCCTACTTTACCAAATTTCCTCTCGACGTCCCATCAAAATTTAATTTTAGACACAATGGAGTCGGTGGATGCCACTTAGAGGGGATGTGATCTTTTGGCCTAGCGGGTACACAATATTGGAATAACTAGGAGACTTGAATTCTCCATTATTCTAACTTATGTTTGTCTTTTACTACACCCTTCATATACTCCTCAGTCCAATTTGTATACGTGATTATCTTAATGCTTTGAACCATATTTTTTTGTGTTTGCAAAATATGTGATTATCCATTGGAAGATACTCTTGTCATGCTCTAGTGATAAGTTCTATATCACCGCGCTTAATATGACTACCTACAATTTGGCCCCAACTTTGGATTTGAAACTTCCTTTTGGCCACTTGCGAAGGAACATTAATATCTTCTCAAATTGGTGATGCTTCTTCTCGTATCACATTGTATCCATCCTCACATCACTGAAGTATAAGGATATTTAATAAATAAATAATTGAGGTATTCTAAGTTATTTAAACATATTATACACCAAGATAGCCCCATGAGTGTCTCTTGCTAAAATGCTTATTTCTATTTTTTCACATTTGCATAAATACTTGTAAATACTATCAAATATTTGATGATGATTTGCATAAGTCTTCTCAGTCTCTTCTAGGCAAGTGGATGCCTTACCAAATATATTAATGAATGTATCCTTTGACTCTTTTTCCTTAAAATAAAAAGTGATACAAGTTTTTAATGTGATAAAGGGATGCAAGAAATAGTTACATAATGCGATAATAAAACTATAAAAATTAATTAAAAATAAAATTATAATAAAAAAGGGATTGTGTCTTCTAGCGATAAAAGTCATGGTTTATCAATGTATTGAACAACTTGAGTGGGTCTAATGGTTAAGAACATGTGTTGCCTCTTAAGAGGTCACAAGTTCAAATCCAGAGGGGAGTAGGGTATGTATACCTTAGTAGATTTTAGTAGAGTGGAGGGGTCCCTTATCCCAAAAGGAGTCTCATACACCAATTTGATGTGTGGCCATGACCTTAAAATTAGATTATTATGATTTATTGTTAATTAAATTTTAATTCCTTTCATAACATAAACAATCAAAATTATTAGATACAACTTTTAATTTTGAATTCATTTTATTATATTAATTAAACTTGATATTAAAATTAATCCATGGTTAAATTTCTACAAAGTTTAAGTGGAATTTGAAAAAAAAAATTCACCCAAAAGCAAGTGAGTTTGTGTCTATTAATTAAATTTGATATTAAAATGAATTTATGATTAAATTTCTAAAAGATGGAACTATGACTTTTACAAAGTTTTAGTGGAATTTGAAAAAGATTTTTCACCTAAAAGTAAGTGAGTTTGTCTAGTGATCAACTTACACACTCCATACATGAACAAGTCTTTGTTTTGCCATGCTTATGAAAAAGAATTTTCACCAAAAACAAGTGAGTTTGAATTTTCACCAAAAACAAGTGAGTTTGTGATCAACTTACACACTCCATACACCATATACATGGAGAAGTCTTTGTTTTGCAATGCTTAAATATCATCATTATTACTTAAAATACAAGCAACTTCAACACTAAATAAACAATATGTATCCACATCCCATATGCTTATAGTTGAAACAAGACTCTATGCCCAAACGAAGAGTATAAAAGAATTTTGATTGAATCTAGGTAGGCTTCTATTTTTGGTCGAGAGTTCATGGAATATTCTAGAATTTTCATTGGAAGGAAATAATATATTTGAATATAGTAACATAGTGCATGTTTCGTTGCAACAAGTTCGTTATCTCGTTATATGGACAGGGAACGGATGCAACCACCTTTAGCATAAGTTAAGTTTGAATCCAAAAGTATCTGCATGGGAGCATAAAGGAGGGAGGGAGGCATGTACCCATGATTCGTGGACAGCCTTTTCGTATAACTAAAAAACACCCGACAACTAGCAAGCACATGGCAATCTGTATATATTGATTTTTTATTCTTATTTTAAATTAATTGTCGGGTATTGATACATCGAGAATTGTTGGGTATTGATACACCGGGAGTTTTATGTAATTTTCGATTTGTTTTTTGTTTTTTTAATCTATTAATTCACGTTTAGTTAGATTACAACGGGACAAATAAATCTTATTTTAACAAATTTGATTTTTTTTAAGAAAAAAAATCGTTGCATGCATATTTTGGTAATTATGGTTGTTAGAATTAGGAAATTGGATTTTCTAAAAGTTTGAAGTTTTGGAGATTATAACATTCACTCCTACAAATACTAGAGCTAAATTCAATTAATAAATTATTTACATATCTATAATAACATTTTTTTTTAAGTTACTTTAAAAATACACTACAAATTGGTTTAAATATTAAGTTTTGAGTGTTATTTAATTCATCAAAATTGTTAAGACTTGGTTTTGGTTTCAAACTTTTTGTATCATAATATTTCATGTAAATGTAAAACGATCTCCTTAGTAACATGTTAAACATGTAACCCAGATGCGGGTGTCCCCACGCTCCACCTGGCTGCCACCACGGGTGTCCCCACGCTCCACCTGGCTGCCACCACGGGTGTCCCCACGCTCCACCTGGCTGCCACCACGAGCCTCTCCAACGTGCGAACTGATGGGCACATGGTCACTGCTTCTCCCTCCTCACATGCACAATAAATCCATACTTACCTCGAGGTGTTGGGCATTAACTTTGCCACCCGCTCCAGCTTGGAACCTGAAGGGACAAGGTATAATGGATAAGATCACGCGCATGCAGATGTAGGCATTGAAAGCCTAGGGAACTTTCCATTCTCATTCTAGAAACTGCCATTCTGATCCTCACTTGCTCAAACTCTGGTTCGTGGCTCTACTCCTCAGAGTTTGTTGTTTGCCATCGCAGTCAATGGTGAATCCGTAATCCGCAGGTGGTTGTGGCTTACTCTCCATCTTGTGTACATAAGGCTTCGACTCTCGTCGATGCCTCATCGAAGGCGCGCTACCCCCAGGCTGGGAAGTGGTGGTCATGGAGGTTGCACATCCAAAACGAATTCAACACCCACCATGGTTAGCCGAGAGGGTTATGACCACACACTTCTAAATTCTCTTCGACAATTGTTAGATGACTGGGAGGAGGAATTAACTAGCTCTCTCCTGGTTACTTAGGGTACTCCCAGGCACTACAACAACTATCAGGTCGTGGAAAATCTTCTAGAACGCTCTCTCCTCAGTCTCACGGGCGTGTTCGTCCCGAGCCCTTTTAATTCGCCTCACTCTCCTTCTCCAGAGGTCCATCCCAACAACCTGGCTCCTCAACAACTCAACTCCTCTTGATGACAAAGGCAAGCTCTCTGTAGTAGCCCAATCTAGCAAGCAAGGTTCTCAGATGGCTTCCCCTCCCATGCAGAAAGTACAACACGAGGACCTACCTCCCCCTTCATCCTCCATCAAGAGCGCAAGTCTGCCTATCAAGGAGGCGAGCTCAGACAACACCAACTCATCCATTGACAGTGAATTCGTTGGCTGCCCCATCGTGGAAGAAATCCCTTCGGACGACCCTCCAAGTGTTCCTAGCAAGCTTGTTTAATTCCCAAGCTCTTGTTTATTTTCAGGTTTTACATTCCAGTTTAGTTTCAACTTTCATGACACTATATGCATTGTTAAGAACTTTAATTGCTTTTTTGAAAGCTTGGTTTCCCTTCAAGGGCAGGCAAGTCTGTCAAGTTTTATTAGCCTGGTTTCCCAGCTTGGGCAGGCCTCAGTTTCCAGGTTGTCTATGTCAACTTCCCTTGATGAACATCTCCCAACTCATCTCAGATTTTTCGATTGTACCAATATTGTATTTCTAATAGAATAGTTTCAGAATTTACCAAAAAAAAAACATGTTAAACATGTTAGGGGAAATTGAATCTTGGTGGAGGAAATATCACAACCAAAACTTAGCTTTTCCCTAGACCTCAAGTATCTTTAAACTCTCAATCGATAAAATAACATTTTTATTTAAGGATTAAGTGAGAGAAAGAATTCAGAAGCCAATAACATCAATTTTATTAATAGTTTAATACTTTTTACTAACTAAACCACTTTCAACACAATTTTTAGTGTTGGAAACATTTTTTTTAACATATATTACTTAATTTTTCATTTTTTTTTTATAGAGTAAGATCAAAATTCTCATATGTGTTAATGATAGTTTATTGGGTTACTGAAAAATGGCTAGCTACTCCCACCAAGTTTTACGTCCTACCTAATGATATGCTTGTGCTTGTAAATGCATGTTAACACACACAACACTAGTTGGGTTTATGTGTAAGCTTTGGGTGACATTGATAGATGCCCACACTTGCGACTTCTATGTCATAGATCTCCAAATTGAATGGTGATCGTGGTTCCCTTGTAATACTAGTCTGACTAGATCTCCAAATTGAATGGTGATAATGGTTCCCTTGCAATACTATTCTAGATGCATTAACATTATCACGATAAGAAAAAACTAGTTCAAAAAAAATCTTAAGATATGTCATTGCGTTTAAACAAGCAAGATGTAATGAAAGTTCTTTTAACTCCCCTAGGGCATGACCCACTAGGTAAATTGGTCCTCCGATCTCCTTTGAATGCTTTGCGCCTATGAAAAGTCGCAAAATCAAACCCACCCACCTCTCTTTATGTTCACACACTCACCTTACCTCGATATTATGGGGGAGATGGAGAAGGTCCTTGACTAACTTAGTAGGCACAATCCCTAATTGGTTGTGAATGGGTAATTTAAGATAGTCCAAGAAAACTTAGACCAAATACTAAGAGGTTGAATCTCTTCATAAAAAAGATTATTGCATCTTAAAAAGAGAGATACACTCTTTGCTATAGGATGTTGTTTGTAATGTTAATAAACTAAATATAAAAGAATTGATATGTAATATGAAAATTAAATAAAAAAATAAAAAAAAATTAAATACAAATTTATCTTTAACTTTTTACTAGTTTATTTAAATAAAATAAAAGTTTTTGAGTGTTATTCTTGAGACGTGTTATTTGGTGACAAAATAAATTAACACAATTGTGTTTGAATAACCATTTTAATTATTTTTCTAAATTTCTCACATTAAAAAAAAACCAATTAGAAAAAATGCCCGGAAAAAAGGATAAAAACTTAAAAATCTAAAAGTAACATAAAAAAATTTTGAATGTTATTTTAGTGATTCAATAAAAACATGATATCATCCAAAATCTTGGGATGTGTTATTTGTTGACTCACTCAAAACTCTTAAGAGGTGTTATTCGGTAACTCACTCAAAATTTTTGGAACTTATTATTTGGTTATTCATTCAAAATTGTTACGATGTGTTGTTATATTTTGGAGATTCCCGAAAACAATTCTTTTTTTTACTATCTTCAAAATATTAATAGTAAAATTATTGGAATGGGTTATTTGGTAATTTATTAAAATTTTAATAATTTTTTTTTTACTATCTCCAAAATATTAATAATTTAAAATTATCGAAATGTGTTTTTCGGTGATTTACTAAATTTTGATATCAAATTTCTTTAAATATTAATAATAAAATTAGTTTGACTTACCCAAATTAAATTTTTGGAAACTTGTGGGCTCAATATTTTGCTGGCTTATTCAAAACCCTTAAATGTGTTAATTTGGAAATTTTAAAATTATAATTTGGCTATTTTGATGATTTATTTAGAACAGTTAGAATATGTTATTTCCAAAATTCTTAAAATTATAAAACAGATTAGTGTTATTTTTGGAATTCCTAAAATTCTAAAATACATTTTTAGATGTATTCAAAACTTTTAAAATATATTAAAATTATATTTTAAAATTTAATTAAATTTTTTTTAGTATATTATAAATGAATTTAACGTTATTATAATATAATAATACAATTCAAAGTCGATATACAGTTTGAGTGGGCCTAATGATTAAGAACACGTGTTTCCTCTTAAGAGGTCACAGGTTCAAATCTAGAGGGGGGTAGGGTATGTATACCTTCGTAGACTTTACCAGTCAAATCTCTGGGAGGAGGAAGGTCCCTTATCCCACAAACAAGGGGGTCTCATACACCAATTTGATGTGCTGGCTTAGCTGTGACCTTAAAAATAGATTATTATTATTATTATTTTTATACAATACGAAGTTACAAATACACCACAACTCAACTTATAAATTAATTTAATATTATTATAATATTATAATACAACTCAAACACACAAATTTACCACTACATCACAACTCAACTACGCTGTTTGAAAAACATTAGTATCGACCGGTTGACATTGTAACTATAGACGCCAGCACATGAGAATTACGCTGAATCAAGAGAATCTCATCACTTTGAATACAATAAAAAAGATATTTATTCTTTCTAATTATTTATAGAAAGCAAACGTGGGCCCAGGTGGAGGGATATTGTTTCTATGAGGTCGTTAGCTACAGAAAGCTGCGGGAAAATTAAAATAAATAATAATAAAAAATACAAAAACCATACGTTCGGTGGAAGATGACTGGTTACTGGATGCGCCAGTCACCTATAAAAAGCGAGAGGGGTTAAGAGCTTAACCGCGGTAAGGAGGTGGTTTTTATTGTTGCTCACTCGAGTTTTCTATCCTGTCTAAATTTTTGAGTTCGACGAAGAGAAGGTTTTTCAATAACGTGTTTGCAGGCCTGGACAGGGTTGTTATTATTATACGCCTGGTGCTTTTCACGAGGTCGCGGGTTCGAACCGCGAAGGCTTTCATTTGCAAAAATACGGAGTCTCTGTAAAGCGATCCGAGGGTCGCGAGATATTATTTTATTGTTCCCAGTGATCCCGCGGCCAGGGCACTTATGACAGCTTTAAGCTATGCAAGCGGAGATTCCTAAGCTGTACGAGCGATGTCCGGGGATCGGATTTTAGGTTCACGGATCGATTATAGGGCGTTTTAATTGACCGAGGGTTTGGGACGAGGGTTTGAGCAAGAAAAACCTTAATTCATGGGATTGGATTGACAATGCCCTATAGGTTAAGCTCCATTTCTGTTTTCTTGATCGATTGGATTTGTTTTTACAATTTCTTTTGCGGTGAGAGCAGTTCTAGGAACCTATGGAAGTGGATTCAGGCATCGGGAGCGAGTCCGATCATGAACATACCCAGCAAAACCAGTCTCCCGTCACACAATCTCCGCACACGCAGCAAGAACAAGAACAAGAACAAGCACATGCGCAACAACAATATGTCGAAGCACAGGGAATGGCCGTGCCCCCTCAGCCTCAGCAGCAGCAGGGATCGGTGGCAGCGGGGCCAAGACCTGCGCCGACTTACAGAGTAGTCAATGCCATAATAGAGAAAAAGGAGGATGGGCCGGGGTCCAGATGCGGGCACACGCTAACCGCGGTGGCAGCTGTAGGGGAAGAGGGCACTTCTGGATATATTGGTCCTCGTTTGATTTTGTTCGGAGGTGCCACTGCTCTGGAGGGAAATTCTGCGGCCACCGGACCACCATCTTCTGGTGGGAATGCTGGAATTAGTATGTTTTTCAAACCAGAATCCCAATCCCTCTATAATTCATGCATTCGTAGGAATCAGGAAAATTTGAAGGAACCGAAGTTTTTCTTTTGGCTAAGTTAAAAACCTTGGCAAATCTTTATAATTTAAAAATTCTTAATTGTAAGATATTGCAAAACCTTTCTAAAATTTTAGAAATTTCCAAGGACTTACATATTACATAAAAAAAAGAGAGTAAAATATTCATCTTGAAATGACCAATCCATTTTCCCCAAAGTTGAAAAACTAACCAAAAGTGGAATATATAAGGCCTTAAAATTTTCTGCTGAATTTGATTATGGTCATTGAGTGTGTTGGCTATGCAGTCTTGATCTTATCCTGTTCACTGAATAATACACAGGCAGAGCTGGTGTTATAAACAAGACATAATATTATATTATAAACTAATATATACTAATTATAACAATTGGCTATAAAACATGCCCTTCTTTCTAAAGATGCTTTGTGAGATGAAAATATCGGTGAAGGTCATAATGATACTGACACATAGTTGACACATCTATTCAACTGAAGTCAATATTTATTCAAGTTATTTGTTGGCAAGACTTTTTGACGGACTTCTATCATTAGGATTCCAAGTATGTCTTCACAAATAGGTCAAATTGAAACTCTGATTCTTTGAAGTGTAAGCAAATGTCAACTGCAAACAAAACAGTGTGGATGTTGCGAGCCAAAACTTGGAATCCTTTTTTTTTTCTTTATCTGAAAACTGATAGCTGTTAGAACAAAAAACAGCAGTAATAATCTTAAAAACCAGCAGCAACAGATTCAACACTAACAATAGCAATAGCAATAGCGTATTCAACACTAACAATAGCAATAGCAATAGCGTATTCAACACTAACAACAGAAATTCCAGCAATAGATTTGACAGCACAAACATCAGAAGAAAAATCAACGGTCGTTGTGAGTAACAACACCTGAATGCACATTAAGTCTGAAACTTTCTTGAGAAGGTATGGATGCCCATTGCCAACGCAGGCCAAAAATCCAAGCCAGTATGGATGCTGCTCTTATTCCAAATATTCTCTTCCAGACTACCTGCAATAGCACACTCCATCAACACCCCTTCTCTTATGTCCAAGAGCCTTTTTTATAGCCAATTTACATACTAGAGTATATAGCCATTGGCCAATTTACATACCAGAGTAAGCCAAGAAAAGAGGAGTTACAATCCTCAATGATTGACACTTTGTAATATCCCTTGTTAAAATTTTTCCGAAATTTCTGTCCCAGTTTGTAATGTAGGCTTTGCTTTTTGATATATTTGTTTGGATATTTCTAATACAGAAAATTTCTAACAGTTTCACTGTTTCACCGATAGATTCATGTCACCCCAAGATACATAACAACCAACAAATGACAATATCCAGATCTGTGCATAACTCACTATAAGCACCAATATATGAAACTCAAAGCAACCACTGCACTTAATAATTTGTAACAGCCATTACACATTGATTGAACAGCAGATAGAACTGTAAATAGGAAGTAAAGAACCTGATATTTATTGCTGTGGGTAATCTTTACATGTGTTGAGAAAATGGCACTGTAAATAGCTGCCAAAAGGTTTCACATGTTCAGTTATCAGTGCCCACAGTCAGAACTGCCAGAATTTGCAAGGAGAATGCGCCCAGCTTAAGAGAAGGTACCTCCACCAACCAGCAACTCGATTCACATCCCCTGCTCGCCTCTCAACAGTGACACGATCCAGAACTATGTAGTATGAAGAATGAACTCTGCTCTGAGACAGCACACTCAGCCAAGAAGAAATGCATTGGCTGGTAGGAAACACGACCCAGAGGAGATGAAACTCGCCCTGGGTAAATAACTCTACCTCTGCAGGATGTAAGGGACTCCAACTTGGACTCTAGACTCAGAAAATCACGCCTCTCAGTCCACACTTCGTCCCACAAGAGCAATTCATCCTCAACTCACAAGGAAGCTGCCCACAAACGCCCAAAATACAGTCTTGAAGTGATTCGACCTCCACAAACTTCCAAGTCGTCTTCTTCAAGCATGAACTCAACCAACCCACAAGGAAAAATCAATCTCTCAAGACAAACTCAGCTGCAATGAACTGCCATGAAGAAATCTGGATGATCTCTTCCCAAAACTAGCTAGGGTGTATCGTTGCAACACCGAAACCAGTAATAAAATGAAGGGTTTCCAAAAACCATAGTCTCTTCTCAAGAGCTGTCCAAAAGTCTTGTCTTTTCTTAAATGAGCAAAATGCAAGAATAAGGAAAGGCTCCTCATTTTCCCTTTTTAATACTTGCTTGAGCCTTTTCCCGCACACTTTTATTTTATTAATTAAAGTCACTTTAATGGTTTTTCCACTTTATAATTTAAAAGTGACTTTTTCGTTAGCCTAGGACCCATGTCCCCTTTTTCTCCACTTAAACTTTTATAAAGTTTCCTAGGTGAATCATGTTCCCTAGATCATTTTCCGTCTTAGCCCACGAGAACTTATTAGGCCAGCGGAATTTTCCCTTATGACTCCTAAGCGGATGGGGACATTACACACTTATGAGTGAGAGTTACTAAACACTAAATATAGGTGGAGTTACAAGCATCTCACGAGTAAGAGGGACATCAACGTAAACATGCATAACCGTCATTAGTAACTCTTTTTGGTAAGAGAAGAACAAAAAAGATGGTGGGCCCCCATAATTATCTTTACTAACAAAGCTAACTATCCTATTTTAAGGCTGCCATCCAGCCTAGAAATCATCCTTAATCTATGCCTAGCTCATCCAACACAAAGGTGGGTGTTCAAAATTAATTTCTTCACTCTTGAACATGATAATAGTGCTTCTTTTAAGCTGGAAACACTGAATAGTACATATTCTGACTCTCCAAGGTACTATGATAGTGCCCCCCTCAAATTTCTTTGCTCCAAGGGGCTGGTACAAACAACAAGTACAGCAATTATCCAGATAAAGGTATGACAATGTGCCCATATTTTTATTGTCATGGAAGGAAACCGGTAAGGTATCATAGCCCCATCACTTGAACCAAAAATCACTTTTGAGTCGATTATTTCCACTGTTGAAATTCCAACTTGGCTGATAGAGTCTCCAATTAGTGCAGGAGACACCAATGCATTTGGACCAACGGCAAGACCTTTGCCATTTGCTGTCCAAGCTGCCAGTGCTGGTAAATTGTAAGGAAGTCATGGACCCTCACTTGAACTTGCATTTCATTTCCCTCCAACAAAATGTTCATTATAATACTACATCTTAGTCGGATTGCACCAATGATTACCTCAGAAATATGCTCAACTAATCTGAAAAGGTGTTCCAACTCCTGTTTATGCCCTCCACATGACACTAGAGCATAGCAGCCTTTACAGTAAATTTCAGTTTGTCATAATGTAGGAAGCTACAAAAACTGAATGAAAAGAAAATGTTTTTTTCACTTTCTTCTGTAACAAAGAGAACATGTGGGAGAAGATGAATCTGTGATTGCAGCTGCTGCACATTCTGAAAACGATGCAAGATATGCTGTTGTGGTTGTTGCTGTAAGTTCTGTGCTCCCCATTGAAGAATATGTTGTGGATTCTGTTGATGCTGGAAATGCTGCCATTGTATTGATGGTTGTAACTTGTGGCACATTGAAGTTGTTGAAACCAAACAAGTTGTAGTGGTTGAAATTGCAAAGGCTATTTTTAATGATCAACTCTCCTGATTTCTTGCAATGGTGCTGCCACCATTGCTATGTACCTAAGGTGCATGAAACATGAAAACTTGTACTAGTTTTGGAAACGGGAACACCTGGAAATGCGACCCCCCCCAAAAAAAAAAACGGGTATGTCATGGGAAATATATATATTTGTTTTCTTTTTTCATAGATTAGGGTTTATATATATAAATTCGTCTTCATTTTCCATAGATTAGGGTTTTTTAGACTTCCTATGGGTTCCACGCCCCTCATGGTTACTTGGGGGTTTCCGAGAAGTTTCCAAGGTGTTTCTGAGTTTCTGGTACTGGTACATGTGCAGTTTAGGAGTTTCATGCAACAGAGCTTTGTACACATCGGTTGGATTCCTCTCACAAAAGATTGAAATCTCTATTGCATCTGTATCCAAGGATCCATGCCTAGTCCTTGAAAGTTTAAACCCTGAGGTGCCTGCTCCATTATCTTCTCCCATCCACCTAAAAGTTTTATTCACGGTGCCCTTGTAATCTTTAATAACAAAAGCTTCTAAGAAGATTTGCTGGCATCCTTCCTCCATCAACCTATACATGGGTTCTTGGTATAGTTGTAAGATGTAAGCAACCACAAAATGAATAGACTTAATATGCATTCCTCTTGCAGCTAATGCACTGATAACAGGGGTTATTACATATGAAACACTGTTTAATGGAGTAACATCCAAAACTTGGAATTTGGCTTATAGAGTGGATACCCAACCCAAGATAATTTACGGCATTCCTAACTGACTTAGAGATGTTGAAATATGCTCAAGGTTCAAGCACTTCCCCAAAGCCTTTTTTCGTTAACCAAATTATGACTGTCTCTGTCAGCTTCGTCAGATATTCCTTAACACCTTGTCTCTTACAACCGACATAATTGCAGCAAGCTGTGCATGCTGGTTCAATTTCATGAATACATAAAGAAGGCATCGGATCTAGGTTCTGAAATGATGTATAGATTGTTGCTCCTCCCATTTATGTATGTATTTCCATTCAATTGCACAGTGCCTTCTCTAAAATAAATTAGGCCAAGGACATATTGCTGAGAAATGGATCTCTCATTCTGTCTACAATATATTGAATATGGTGTTCCGATCCTTAAGTTCTATTGAGTGTGATGCAATCTGCTTTAGGGTTGTTAGAGCAATCTGCATGTGCCTTTTCAGTTTCCAGTTTGTTCTTCCAAAACTTTGAGACAGTAAGTGGCATAAGTTTAACAGGGGTCAATGCATTTCCCAACAGGGCCAGCCGTTAAGCCTATGCTCCTGCCCATCTCAAATTGGAGTCATCCCTAAATTCCATGCTATAGTTGTCTATCAACTATTGACAGGTTTTTCTTTTGACAACAGCATTAGTGGACCAATTGTTGCACTAGAATACGGATTTTTTATTTTTGAACCTCATAATACCCTGGTTTTGACCACTTGAATGTATTGGATCAGATTTGTATAATTTGTAAGTGGGTATAATGATGAGAGTCAAGCCAGGCAAACTTCAATAAATGATCCTGTGTACAAATGATGTAAATACGTTTGTATGGATTACTAGTGTGGGGCTCAAGGGCAAGGCCCGATTAGTGATTGGCTAAGCATGTAGACGATGTAAATATACTTCTATAGACTGTATGGTATGCTTGACATAGTGAACTCAAGTTATGTAAATATTGATGCTGGAATATAATATATAATGGTCCAATATGGCCGTGGAGAGCACGAGAGGGGCTATGTTTCCACCTAAGTTGCACGAAACGAGGAAACGTTCCAAATTTCCGAAATCGGGACGGTACGAAACAGGCCCCCCAAAATGGAAATGTCCGAGGAAACGCCAGGGGAAACGCCATATATAAAATATATATATATATATATATATATATATATATATATATATATGTATGTATGTATGTATATATAGTTTTTGTAAAAATAAGACATTATATTGCAAGAAAAACATAATGATGCAAAAAAAATGCAATAATGATGCAAGAAAAACATAGAAAATGCAAAAAAAATATATATTTGACTATTTGGGGGCCCCGTGGCCCCCTTTTTTTTTCTTATTTCGCCTCAAAGATGCCCAAAACGTTGGCCGTACGGGCCGGTATGGCCAAGAAACGCCCCCGTTTGTACCGTACGGTGTTTCCAAATCGGGAAACGTCGTACGGTACGGCCAGGGGTATTTCTTGGCCGTACCGTACCGGTTTCCTGCCCGAAACCGAGGGGGGGGGGCGCATTTCCTTCAACTTAGGTTTCCACCAAAGGGGAAGAGGAAAGGGGGCCTATGGGAAAAGTAATCTACTATTGCCAAGTTTCAACTTATGAACTCGTCTCTTTTGCATCATGTGCTTTAAATGAACCCATCCCCCTCATTGACATATAAAGCCAATCGTTGAGTGCATGTAGAGGTTGGTGGGGAAGTTTGCTCATGTAGTTATTGGAGCATGGGCGGAGTACAATCATTATGGGGAAGCATAAGAGTACTTCATTCAACCATTACAAGCGAAGTCAACTATAATACCCTCAACTCTTTCATTGTAGTTCATTTTGTTATTCTCTCTCATGCTTATACACTTCTCATGCTGTGTTTTCCTTGGAACCAATTAACCAATTTGGAAATTGACCAACTTAGCTTTGTAAAAGGGGATTTTGTAGACCTTGGATGAGAGATGCTTGTAGGTGAGCATAGAGGTCGAGCAAGTTCCGAGGCCTTCACCCACTAGTTATTGTTGCTCATTGGTCTCTTGAGAGCCAAGTGTTATTCTTCTAGGCTATTCCCATAAGGCATTGGAAGGGAAGAATATCTCCAAGGGATTGTTGAGTAGAGAAAGGGAAGATCTTGCTTGTGTTGTGTAGGACAGTGAAAGAGAGTGCCATGGTTGTTTGATGGTTGACAAGATGCTTGAAGTGCTCTGTAGTGAGTAGATGGACTAAGCCATCAGAGCAATTTTTTTGGGTTGAATGAGCTTGGAGCCCATAGCTTGGTTCCCTTGCCCTGGTGGCTTCATAGCATGGCCTAGGCATGGTATCTACACTGGATGCCTATAGTTGGGTTTAAAATTGTTTGTACTCAACCAGTTTCTTGGATTATCTTTTGTTAAAGATAAGTATTCTGTCTTTGTTTATGAATTTGCAATTGAATGTTATTTATTGCTATGGAAATACATGCGTACGTGTGTGTGTGTGATTATGTTTAATTTTGGTTACGGGCATTTGGTTGCCATGAATTCTCTCGGGGGTGGAAATTTAGTGGCCTGTTTAGTGGCTACCTATCCTGTGGCTACTAATGTGCGGGAAGGGATACTAGATAGAGTTGTTGGCTCCCAATATTTTTTGCTAAACACACATCCTTAGTTTTGTTTAACAAAAGATTTGGATGGTATAAAGATAAAGAGAGAATTGAAATGCCTTAATTCATGAACATCGAACCCATATATTTCTTTTTCTGTTATGGATAGGGAGCATTTCACGCCCTTCCTATGACAATGTACTTCTGGAAATGTTCTATTGATCAAAGAGAGTTCGTTTGCTTAGTGATGGGTAGCAAACATATTTTCTTTTGACTGAAAGCTTCCGGTCAACATGAGCAAGCACCAACTGCTCTATTTTAGATTTAACAGTGGACAGAAACGTACTGCCATGCTACAGAAACCCCCTTCGGCTAAGAAGCCACGAGTGGGGGGTATCTATTCAGCCAAAGTCTTCTAGGGCTTGCACCTGGCCTCACCTGTTTTTGCAAGTACAGGTGCACATGAACACAAGCATGTCATTGGGAGATTTGAACCCTGGTGTGGGTGATAACACCACCCTGCTTTTACTGACCCAGTTAAGCACCTGTTGACAGGTAGCAGAAGATTTTGGATTGTAAATGTGGACAGGGAATTGATATACTTTGAGCAATGAATTTCATACCTGTAGCCGAGCATTCAAATCGAAGCCTCTAATGTTCATGTTCACAAATGACTTGACTGGTATTATATTTTGATCACTGCTTAAAATGCTGTGTGCTAATCACTAGATTAAACTATTTTTCTCAGATCATGTAAGTTGTACATTTATAATTAGATAGAAATAGGAACCGTAGTAACTTGAGTTGCCTAGCTGATTAGGACTGTTGGTCCCTTGTTGGAGTAAGTAGTACAAGGGTATAGTGCAACATTGATTTTGGAGCCCATATTGCATGATCACATGATGATTCCATTGAGAACATTACTCAACCACTGCTTAAAATGCCATGCAATAACCACTTGACTGAATCGTCTTCATTAAAGTTTATGGAATTTATGCATTTGTTTCATGACAAGTCATTATAATCTACACATTAACTAATACCTAGTACATGTTGGTGGTCAATTCCCTGGCAGATGGTACCACCCAACATTAATTTTGAACCTCCGTCCTGTGTTATCTATGGACATAATGATTCCACTAACATTCAGCTACACCCATTAAAAAGGGAATCCATATACACTTTGTTGGTGAAATGTTTCACTGTGTGCAGTAAATAACATGTAAAATGAGGTCAATTGTAACTGGAACTTGTTTAGAAGTACATTCTGGTATTTATGCTTTTAGGCAAATCTCCAAGGTTTGTTCTCTGTATAACATGCCACTTTTCTATACTGGTGCTTGAATTTATCCTAGCATAAGTAGCTGTCCACCATAAGATGTGTTTCTTTCACATAGGAAAAGAAAGTAGCGCTTTACTATGGTTTATGGAGATTTTGGCAACAGTTAAAATTATTAGATGTAGACATAATTTTGCATATCTGTGAACTTAATCTTTAGGAATTTTTTTTGAAATTGACTTATTGGTGAAGCATTAAACCCCTAATGTGTTCATCGGTCTACTGGGATTTCAGGGCTAGCGGGGGCAACTGCTGATGTGCACTGTTATGATGTACTTGCAAATAAATGGACAAGGTAAATGTTTGCATGATTTGTTGATCATCTGGTATTGAATTTGATTTTCCTGCGCTGGGTAAATGTGGGCATGATTTGTTGAACTTCTAGTATTGAATTTGATTTTTCTGTGCTGGTAATGTTATCTCAAGAGTCAATGCCCATGCCTTATTTTCTTGCCTTTTCTCCCTTAACTTTCAGTATATTGGTATAAATGGCACTTGTCATTCTTAAGACTGATAATGTGACGTATTGTAGATGAAGGTATGACAGATGACACATCCCAAAAGTGGTTCATTCTAGCCCTGTAGAGATTCCATTGGAAATTTGTATTCATCACAATGGAGCCAAACCTGATTCAAAATCACTAAATTATACCCTCTTTGTTAATTCCTTCATTTAAAAGTTTAATTTGTCATATGAAACATTAAATCTTAAATAGTGAGCGTCCAAGCTGAATAGAATGTTCAAATTTTAATTAGCACAATCTAAATATGCATGGTACAGTTGTTGTGAATTGTTTACTGTTGCTTGAAATATACATGAAAATATTATCTTTGCTAACCTAATACTACATCTGCCTTTCTGAAATCTGTATATCAATATCATCTTTGAATTGAAGGCAATATAGTATTACAACCTAGATAAGATAATACTATTAATGTCTACAATGACTATAAAAAGTAGGTTAATGCGACTCAACTTCAATCCAGTAGTGACACACTGTGGGAGTGTGTAAGCAACCCCTAGAAGCAGAAGCTTAAATAATCAAAAGGCATATGAATCAAAGGCTTAAAAACCAAAGGCGTAGACATATACAACAAGAGAAACGGCCTACTCATCTTCATGAGAAGAGGATGCCCCCGTTGTCACAACAAAGACATAAACGGAAGTAGAAGATGAAGACGTCGCAACTGAACCACCAACCATAGAGAAGGAGTCAATGCACTGCTTGATGATGTCCTCAGGGGAGAGTCCAGATCTGAGAAGACCTGGTTATGTCTAGGTGGAAATCGAGTCTGATCCTCCCAGACTCTACTAATACTCATAACTTGGGGTTATCAAAACTTGAAAGGAACCCAGTGATGGAAAGCTATTTCCTCAGGTGGGGGGAAATTGAATTGTAAAGAGAACTGTAATGAGAATGAGATCTCAAAAGCCTTGTGGGTTTGGTTTGCCGGCTGAAGATTGTGTAATGTACATAAATATACATTACAGCAACAACAACAACAATAATGATAATATATTAAACATGCAATAATAATCAATAGACCAAAGCTCATGTGTGTTCATGCTTGTGACCAATCAGTGTGTGTGTGTGTGTGTGTGTGTGTGTGTGTGGGTAGATTAAGATACATAGATATCATCATATTACAATACATTTATTCTATCCTATACAGAACATATTTCTCTTCCCTATGCTATTTGCATTGGATGTTTTTATAAGTTTTGAACAGACTGTTTGTAACATTCGTATCAGAGCCGCTCTTGGGTAAATGCTTGTGGGGTGAGTTCTAGATTTATTGACTCGTGGCTGAAATTATCTGCTTGTGGCCAGTTTTTCTTCCAGATGCTATTAACAAACAATCACCTGCAATATTTGTAGAGCAAATTAGGAATTGTACTAACTTAATTCAAAGCATCTACAGGAAACAAACAGAAAAAGAGAAAAGAAGACCATCTGTCTCAGAAGATATCATGGCTACCACAAGTCAGAAACCCGTTGCTGCAAGTCAAATAATCCTGTGTAGCGTCAATTGGGTTTAGCTTGGGTGGTTGGGAGGAATGATTATCCTCTCAACCCGGGTTCAATTCCTGCAAGTGACATGTTGAGCTCTTAATGAGTATATTTTTGTAATGGCTTCGAGCCTTGTTATTGACTGGCCTTGTGCCCTTAAGATTCTAGGGTTTACCCTGGGTACCATCTTTGAAATCAGGGGAAGTACTCGGGGGTTTTCCCTGGGCAGTGTAACCTGGAAAAAAAGAACCATTGCTAGAGAAATTTTTTTACATAGGAAATTTCCATTAATCCAGCCATTGCCAAAACACTTTACAATGTTTCAACACTGCCAACAGAGGAGTTAACCGTGTTGCAAGCTGCGTAACATTGACTCAACTCCAAACCAGTAACTGAAATCACAACACCAATTCTGTAATCAAAAGACAAAAACAAGAAAATCGTGACACATCTCAAGCGGCCAAACCGTGAGGTGGGCACTGCATATAAGAATTTGGATCAATTGTGAAATCTGCAGCACTGAAAGTTTTAAGTTATATAGATACAGAACTGCAGTAACATTCAGTGTGTTGGAAATCCATTGCATATGATTAACTGCTGCGTAATAATCAAATCCTCTTCAAAAACCACATGACGAAGGAAATAGGACACAGCCATAGCATTTCAAGTTGCCTATCAATTAATTGTCCAGCTGCCGCAGCCCATAAGAGCTGTACAGATTTAGCATACATAATTGTACAGATTTAGCATACTAACTGAAATTGCTGCTTCTCAAGGCACATATGACATGAGAATATTTGACATTGTGAAGATTTAAGATCAATTTTTGAAGATTAAACCCAAAAGTCACGACCTTAATAATCTGCCATCTGAATTGTGGGGGAAACTGTAGGCGCTGTCTTGGAGATTAAAATGTTTGGATGTGTGATAGATAAACTAATTGTGGATATTTTAACATTGAGATTAGAAGTATAAGGTCGCTCTAGAAGATATATTAGAAAAGGTTACATTATTGAAGTGTTCATAAAATCCAATATCATTATTAAAGGTGAGATTGGATAGTTGGCCCCACTTTGGAGAAGCATAAGTCAAGCTATTAATAGGTGAACTGTCTTTTGAAGGTATAAATTAACTTTTTGGTTTTAAATTCAAGTTGAGTCTCAATTTGATTAAAACAAAGGGTGTGATTACGAAAAGATCAAGTTAATAAAAAAATCATTTCAAGGGTTCTCAAGTTCCCATCAAAACTAAACAAATTATATCTGGGTGGGATCTTTGCACTTCATGCATTCGCTTAGTATCAAGGAAGAGGGAAATTTTAGCAATTATGGCATCTTTTAACGAAAATAAGAAAATGGATTCTGACATCTAAAAAATAAGAAGATTTAACCAGTTTTAAGTTAAGTGTTACAACTAATAAAAGCAAAAGGAGCCATTGAAGTAAAATCCATTATCATAGCTGTTATCCTTGAAAAAAGCAACAGTTACATAAATTACAAATTTCTGAATCAAATATAATAAAAAAACTACTTTTAAAAGAAAACAATATGAAGTAAAAAGTCTACAATTGTCAATTTGTGATTTTGTGCCCAAATTCCACTTCGAAGTGTACTTTATGTGCGAAAACATTGATATCCTTTTAGGTTGGTCATGGACCGAAGCATTGGGTGCTTTCACCTTGAATTTGGAAAATAAATTTTCAATATTTTTCCATAATAAAAAGAAGATAACATTGCAAGACTTTACAGTGATTTTGTGAACAAAAGTTCCCTCATCAGAGGATATAAATGTATAAGATATGATCTTTCAAAATGATCACAATTCAGGATAGAGGATGCATGAACGCCGGGAAAGTTTTGACAAGGTTTTAGCTATTATAATAAATTTCTTGCCTAAGGATTATTAATCAAACCTTGCTTGCAAAAATTAAGAAGTTGAAGAAAGAGAAAAAGATGCAACCAAAAATCAAGAAACAACTCATTGACGAAGAAACGTTAATGGATCCGATGGAATCAACAACACTTGTAGAAGTCATTGTACAAACTGTAAGAGAAACCCTCAGAGATGAAATTGCACTGGAAAAGTTGCTAATGATGAAAAGTTGTCTATCGTCGAAGAAGTCAAGGAAATTATTGACAAGGTAACACTTACAAAACTAGGTGTAGTTAAAGGTCCATCTGCCACCACTGACAAAATTGTGTCTCAACTCAATCTTGTTGCATTGTCGACACACTAATGAACAATAAAATGTCTATCCCTGACTCTAGACCCTATCATCACCCTAATCACAAAAGTTGTCATAGGGAACAATCAACATACCGACATCAATTGAACAAAACTTAGTCTGCACTCCTGGATATCAAGATGCTAGATAACAATATGCCAATTCAATTTGTTTCCAAAGGTAAATTGAAAATTGCAATCAAAGAAGCGGTCATCAAATGATGCACAATACAATTCCGAAGAAAATTAAGTTAGGGTGGATTGAGCCCTCCACAACGTGACAGTGTTGGTCAAACCTTCAAAGATCTGACCATCTTGTTTCCTCAATCATCACAACATCAAGAGTATCAAGAGAATACAGGCAAGGCCGATGTTGTAGCTTTCTAAGCATGCTTTGAGGGAAAAGCCTCCTTTAAGTGAGAGGACATTCAATATACATAACAACAACAACAATAATAATGAAATACACAATAATAATTAATAAACCAAAGGTCATAAATCAACATGAAGCTCCTTGATTCATCATTCATTCATATTACAATATGTTTATTCTATCCTATATGGATCTCTTTTTCCTATTGTATTTGGATTGGATGTTTTAACTTTTATATTTGTTGAATAGAATGTTCATAACAGAGTGAGAGGACTCTCATGTAATCGAACACTTCCTTTTTTTAACAAAAGCTCTACATTTCTGATCTAGATAGTTGAAGAGCATAGTGAGGGGAACCTCCCGAGTCTCGGTAGAGGCAATGGAATCTCCCTCTGATCTCATAAATGGGACACTGGAAGATGAGGCGCTCCTCCTACTCAATCTCCTATAGGTGACACAATCAATGAATCCTTTTTGACTGTGGGATGTGATGATCTGTCTCCATCTGAAGCTGGCGAGAGCAAACTATGAAGTGGCCCAAGCGAATCCTAAGGCTATGCATCCAGTGTCTCCAACTATACTCAGGCTTGAAACTAAGACCGTCCCTTAGCTGCATGAAGTGCTTAAAGTAGAATGCCATCTTAGGATTGAGTTCCTTGTGGGGGTGGGTACAAGTGACTTGGGTGTACTGTTAGTAAATATCATCTCTTAACCACCTTGTTCGATTCTTGCTTGGAGGGAAGGATGTGACCAGGGACATCCAAAGAGTCTTGAAAGGGGCAAGGCAATCAATGGAAATGCCAACTGACTAGAGAAATAGAGAGGGCTCAGAGAACCGGCACCACCTTTCCCCAGTGGGGGGGATTGTGGAAGCAGTCTCCTTCAATAAGAAAAGAACCAGGAAGGGCTCTGCCTCCCTGAGGTAGAGTCTCACAGGCTCCAGATCCTGAGGAGGAAGGAGACTAGTCTGAAAATAGTATTGTGATGGGTATCAAACTCTGCTTGAATGATGGCTGAGGGGACTGTCTGTTTTCAGCAAACTATGCGCTGCAGCATAAGCGATTGGACTCTCTTAACTTAGCCCAATGAGGTGGAAGTAGGCTAGGCCCCTCCAGATCTCAGAGCCATAAAGTAAAACAAGCCTAGTAATTTAGTCGAAAAGATACAACTTGGAAGAGATATCCTGAAAATGCATTGGAAAACACTGATGCTCAATTATGGAGAAGGATCTGTACCCCTTGCTGAGTCGGGGAGAGAATGCAACTTACCAAACTCCTGCTATGGTAGGCTTGTATGTTGGAATGACCCAATTTGTTGAAGATTCAGGACTGCTTATTTTTAAAATTTCTTGAAATTTCTGGACATTGGTTTTCATAACTTGATCTTGGATCTTAATGTCCCACAATTCCATTGCATTGGTTTCAATAACTAATAAATCAATCAAATGACAGCGTTAAGTGTCAGAAAAGCTCTTGTAATAAATATCTAATAGAGAAAGTTGTCTGCACGCTATCAATATTTATGGTTTTTTACTTAGCAGTTTGAGTGCAATTGACAGTATGAAGTAGTGGAAATTCAGATTACTGCATGATAGCTTACAACTATTATACTTCAAAATGATGATTTAATTCAACTTTGGCTTCACTAATCGATAGCACTATTTGCAGGCTTACTCCTGTAGGAGATCCACCATCCCCTCGAGCTGCACATGTTGCAACTGCTGTAGGTACCATGGTTGTCATCCAGGTACCTTTCATTTTGTTGTCATATCCACAGTAACTATGTTAGAAATTCTACAAGTACATGCTCATGCTGTTGTTTCTTGCTTACTATGATTCTATATAGGGTGGTATTGGTCCTGCTGGGCTGTCAACAGAGGATCTGCATGTTCTGGACCTGACACAGCAACGGCCACGTTGGCACAGGTTATTCATCTAACTAAGACACATTTCTTACATTTATAGTTCTTGAAAAGAATTTAAAATGATGTTGCTGAAACTGATACAGCAACAGCTACGTTGGCACAGTTATTCATCTAACTAAGACACATTTCTTACATTTATAGTTCTTGAAAAGAATTAAAAATGATGTTGCTGAAACATGTGATGTTTGCAGGGTGGTTGTTCAGGGAGCTGGTCCTGGACCTCGTTATGGCCATGTGATGGCTCTTGTAGGCCAGAGATTTCTCTTAGCAATTGGTGGAAATGATGGTATGAGTGTACAATTTATTTTATTTTATTTGTTATTTATATTAGACTATGCCTTTAGCATCTCATAAGATTATATTGCTGTAACTTTGTTGTTGCTTATTTCTTTTGGGATACAACCATGACCTCTATCTTCAATAGGACGGCTGCAAAATTTTGTATTTGTCTTTTCTCCAGGTAAACGACCTTTGGCAGATGTTTGGGCTCTGGACACTGCAGCCAAACCTTACGAGTGGCGTAAGCTAGAGCCAGAAGGGGATGGCCCACCTCCGTGCATGTGAGTGGAAAGCATAATTTCTGTTTTTTGCTATATAAGCTTAAAAGTAATGTTCTAGCTCGATTTTTGTAGACCACATGCAAGTTGGAGTAATTTTGAAACTTCAACCTGAGTGGGCCTAATGGTTAAGAACACGTGTATCCTCCCTTGGAGGTCACAGGTTCATATCTAGAGGGGGGTAGGGTATGTATACCTCCGTAGACTTTAGCAGTCAAATCACTGTGCGGAGGGGGTCCCTTGTCCCACAAACAAGGGGGTCTCATACACCAATTTGGTGTCTGCTTGGCCGTGACCTTAAAAATATATTATTATTATTATAAAAAACTAGTTATGTGCCATGGCACATTGAAGAAGTGATTCGATTCTACAGATGAGATTCAATCATCATAATAATTATAACATATTATAACTTATCTTTTAACTTTTAAGTTGAGGAAATTTGCATTCTTTATGTTCTCTAGAATCTGTGTTTGACTATTTTTTAATCCTTTATATGGATTATGAAGGGAAAGAACTGAGAACTCTTTCCAACTAAGCTAGTTTCAGCTGCTACATATTTTCCGTTTGTAGTTGAGTCTTGAATGTAAATATCTCAAAATGGCAGCCGATCATAATTCTATAGAAACTTTTCACAACAAAGTTAATAGCCCTCCAATCTCAACAATTTCATATGCTTTAATACTCTGATAGAATTTAGAAATGATCCCAACTCCAGAATTTGAATATTTTATAGCATTATAGATGATTAATGATTAGGAAATCTAAATATATTGAATTAAATATATTCTGCTGAGGCTAGCCAAACCATTATCAGTGGATGGTCGGTCTGCAGAAGCCAGCATAATACCCTCCTGGCAGGGAAGACTGTTCTACCTAAGGGTCGTTAAATCTTCTTAAGAATGTATGCCTTCAAAGGTTTTGAGAAACTGGAAGATCTTCAGTGGGGTTAATATGTGCTTTTGTGAAATTGAATACAAATGCTAGTGCATTTGCAAAGCAAGTGGTTCTATATATTTTTCTTCTTTCTTCTCAATAATACGAGTTGGATTGTTTTCACATGTATGTTAATAATTGTCAATGTAGCAAAACTCGGCAATGGCAAAATTTGGCAGGGGTCATGAATTCGGGAAATCAGCAAAATTGGGAAAAATCAGCAAAATATTGGCGACAGTGATAATTATGATAAAAATACCTGTGAGAAAGAAATGAAATAAATCCAAAGCACTAATGGGACTGTGAAAGAACAGTATTCCATCTGTGTAGAGGCACCGAGGGGATATGTTGTCAATATTATGCCAGGAGCTTTTTGACTTGAGTTTGGGAAATAATTGCTTGCATGCTATATGATATTTGTAGCTGAATGCTGACGATGCAACTTTCTATTGCAGCTGGGCCTTTGCAACTTACTTTATCGAGCTGTTTTCACATTTAGCAATTATTTCTCCTATAGCAAACATCTGACATTGTGACCTATTCAATGACCTATTATCATAATCTGAAGTAGCTTCAGAATCTCATTGCTGTTCATCTTCTTGGGGTTTTTAGGTCAAAACTTGACCCATGCCTACTGTAGGATGCTTCTGGAACAGGCAGGAGAATCTGCTTGAGAGTTCAAATCCAATTCATGCAAATTATTGTCAATGCCTTTGTTGACATTGCTGAATTTGCTGTAGTAACTCGTGGTGGTTGTCTGTCTTGGAATTTTATCAATGATGCAGATTGTACCTTGACAATTCTGCAGGCATAGAAGGGACAACTCTGTAAAGCAAAAACACATGTTTTCTGTTAAACTATATCGATAGTTTTGGGGAGGAATATTTTCCTTTCTTTGTAACAACAATATTTTTTTCTATGGGGCAGCAGGTTTAAACTTTCTACCATATTGGCTGTAGTCTATCACAAACTTGAAGGCCACAAATTTTCTATCCACATTCATACTGAAGGTGCCAAGAATTTTCAAATCATTGAGCACCAAGTGTGATATCAGCACCACTGACAGGAAAAGCGAAGAATGAAAATACCAGTTTGAAATTGTTCATTGGCAAGGACTAAGGAGACTTTGTGTCACTTCCCAGAGCATAAGTTATGACTCAATGCCCATGTCGCAGGAAATGACACCCCCCGTGGTTTCATAAATGCCCTGGAAACAGGGTGATATTTCCAGAAATGTTTCCAATTTGATTATGTTGGTCAATTTGCTGGTTGTTTCTTGGGAAATGACCCTGCTTCAGGAAAAACTTGAAAAACCAACATAAAGAAGAAGATACAAAAGAATGTGAGTCTAAACCCAGCAAATCCCTTTTCAGTCTCCTATGTTCTCACCAAAGAGCAGCAACACGAGTATGACTGACAGCACTTTGTGACAGCAGCAGTGGGTGGCAACAACCAATAAGCTTTTTTAGAAGTCATTTCTGAGATATATCTCTTTATTTACTTATTATTTTATTTGTTAGAAGTTATTATCTCAAACATATGCACACAATATTTTTGTTACCTTGTTTCCTAAAATACGGGGAGGTTTGTCTATAAAACCATTTAATTTCATCAGCTTTTGCAGTTTCCCAGTTTCTGGCTACTCAGATCCATTCTGTTGCAGCATATGGTTTACAAAGTTGCATGGGATCTTTCTTTAGCAGTCAATTTGCAAATGGGCACAATAATATTGATGCCTATCGTTATCATGACTGATGTTTGTGTAGCAGATTTGTTGCACAACTAGTTTTATTTTGGCTGTGTTGGAGGATTACATTGATCCACACCCAAGGTTGCCTGGTGCAGGAGCATCATTTTCCAAAAATCCTCGCGAGTGGAGCGTCCTGGGAGCATCTGTTATATATATATATATTTTAATAATAATAATAATAATAATAGTAATCTAATTTTAAGGTCACGGCCAAGCCAGACACCAAATTGGTGTATGAGACCCCCTTGTTTGTCAGACAAGGGACCCCCTCCGTGCAGCGATTTGACATGCAGAAAGACAAATTAGTTGCAGAATATATGAAAACATGCATATTTGTGCTACTTGCAGATAAATACTACATTATTATGAAGTTAGAAATGCCATCCATAGTATATTAAAGATTATATTGAAACTTTGAAAGAAAACATTATAAATAAACATGTGTTAAGGCTAAATTTGACACCCTAGGCTTTAGGTCGGTTGTAGATTGAGGGAATCAAAATAGGCTTAATTTAGGGGTGGATCCTAAGGCCACAATTGATATCACCCCTCTTGTTTTTGGTTGGTGCGTGCCAACCATAGGGAGGATACCCTAGGGCGTACTGCTTGATGGATGAGATTTGACCTGCAAAACACAAATCAAACTAGCACAAAATGGTTTTGGGATGAGGGTTAGATAACTTCACCCAAAACTTGCATAAAATTTAATTTTAAATGAATTTTGGTGGAAAACCCTAAGCAGAGAGAACCATTAGAATGTAAAAAGACAGTAAATTAAGAGGGAAGAGCGCTTCAAAGGTGCCAAATCGACCCCTAATGAAGGATGGGCTTCAAACACCTGCAATTAATTAGAAATCCAATGCAACAACAAGAATCTAGGCCACAATCAACACATAAGACTCTTTATTCATGTCAAATCAGAGGAATGGCTCCATCACAGAGAAAAGCCAAGAACTGTTACAATGATCTCCAAGAAATTGAGAATCCGAAGCTAGAATGAGAGATAGAATAGAATGAGAGAGTAGTAATGCTCCTGCAATAGAGTGATCAACCTGACAACTGTGGAAGAATGTTGCATATATAGCTAAATGCATGAAGAACTTGCCTTGGTGTTTCCAAATTGGGCAAAAAGCTAGCCAATATTCCTCGCCCAAGTGTCAATTTGTCCATCTGCCATGTGTCACTGCATGAATGCCTGCTAAAACTGGCTGAACGAACCTTTCCCAAGCCTTTTGGTCAAATCTGGAGAAGAATGGAGGTTGAATGGGTCAAAACTGGTTAGGTATGAAGAAGTTATGGCCAAAAAGGTGGGAAGGGTGAACCTCATGGAGAGAAATAGGTCGCTTAGGTTAATGGAATGAGGGAAAGTTAGGTTGCATGAGTGAAAGAGGAGAAGGAAAAAGGATTAAAGGAAAAAGTGGAAGCTAAAGCAAAAAAAGGGGAAAGCTGGGAAAAGGAAAGAGGATAAAGCTAAAAGCTAAAAGCAAAAAGCTAAAAGCAAAAAGTTAAAGCATAAAGCAGAGAACTCACCCAGTTTGACTTTTGATTGGCTTTAAGGCGCTTTATGACTTTGGGAAACTTCTTTACTTTGTCCAGTTTTTATTTAGCAAGTGTTGGGCGATTTAGTGGGCCCAGTTTTAGGAGGAAAAAGGCCCAGGTATAAGCGTGTGGGCCCCACATGTGTCGCCACCTCACCTTGCCACATCATCCCTTGTGCCACCTCATCACCAAAGAGCAAGGTTGTCCAAATACCATCAAGTTTATACTCATTGGAAGTAGAATTGGATAAGTAGTAAGAATATGTTGTCAAATAACTGATGTGAGGGGTCAATAAGGTCCTCATGGGCAAGAAGTGTCCCATAATGTTGCAAGTCTCTCATACTCAAACCTGGAACTGAAAACTCATCCTGTAATACCTTAGAAATCACTGAAACAAGCTCTGAACTCAACTCATGTAAGAAACCATCATCTACTGACTAGAACAAGAATCAATGTGCCTCAAAAATCTTTGAATGATGGTCCTGTGCTATTAGGAATAACCTCTGAATGCCAGGCTGAAAGGATAGACTGGCCCTTTGACCACCAAATCTCAAGGGTGAGATTTTGGGGTCAACAACAAGCAAGAACATTTAAATGACAAACATAAATGACAAGCAATGTTCCACCATCGCTTATATTGGTATCCACATCATTAGTATCATTCTTCATCCTTTGCCTCTTGTCTAGCCTTTGCTTCTACCTCTATTCTCTAGGGACATTAGTCGACACCACCCAATTTCCATGTACAATGTAACTAAGAGGCAAACCTGTCTTACATTGTTAAAAAGTTGGATTGCACCATAGTTTAGATGAAAGGCATCATATTTACTAGTTTCGCTTGAAGCCAATGTTATTAGAGCCGGACCGGTGACCGAACTGGTCGAGCCCAAAAATGTGAATCGGACCGGTACAAGAAAAAAACTGGACAAAAAAACTGGTTGACCGAAAAATACATAAAATATTCAAATTTTGAAAAAAAACCCATATATATTCATGTGCATCCATATGAATCCAAACCTTTTATACACAAATATGCAAAGTTTCTCATTTATATAGCAAGGGTGGATATAACCAAAATAGCACAATCCATCTCTGAACCAAAATACATCAACAACGAGGCTCTAAATGGCCTCTAGAGTCCAAACAAAATCATGCTACAACAAATAACTGTATATTATGAAGATCATTACCTATATTAGGATCCTCATCATCAACGACACCCTCTAAGCATTAAAATAAGATAGAAAAAGCTTAACATGCCTAATAAGTGATTTTACTTTAGTGAAGGGTACGTTTTTCCTAGGGTCATGACAGAAGAGTTCAACAATCAATGCCACCAACATTGAGGTACATAGAGGTCTTGGTGCTCTTGATTAAATTCCAGCTACATACCCTCATACATGATAGAATCCATTGGAAACGTTGCAATCTTGCGGCTTGTCAATCTTGAAATCCTGAAAACTGTTAAGTTTGCTGAATTTTGAGTGGGACCTAAAATTCTACTTTCTCCCTATGAAGTCCAATGAGGTTGGAACCACTCTCAAACATCCTGAAACAATTAAGAATTTAAAGTGACATTCTCCTTTATCTTTCATTTTCATCCTTTTACTTTAAGAATTTAACATTACCATTACCCTAGGGTTAGGTAATAGGCCCCCCTTCTATTAAACAATTATTATTTTAAAAATAATTGAATTACGTGGGTCCATGATGCGCTGTACGGAACTGGCCGGCTCGGTGAAAAAAGGCCGGTTTGGTACCTAACTGGCCAAAAACAGTTCGGGAGTGTCGGTCGAACCGGATTTTCCACAAAACCGGTTGGACAGGCTGGTTCCAATGGTTCCAAATGGTTCTGATAACACTGCTTGCGGCTTCACAGGTGACCTAGTTTGTCTGTGTGTTATGAGTCATGACTTATATTAACTTAGAAAGTTTGAGATAAAGTTGTTATGCTTGTTTTGATAAGTTTTTAAAGTATGTTGTGATCTGCTGTTACTGATATATTGGTTGCTTGGACAGGTATGCAACTGCGAGTGCTCGTTCAGATGGTCTGCTCTTGCTTTGTGGAGGAAGGGATGCAAGCAGTGTGGTAAGAACTTCAGTCTCTTTAATTTCAGAAGTTTTATGCTTGTTTGAGTGTGGATGGTTATAATTTCTATAGTTGAATCCAGATAAAGGCAGAACTGAATGTCATGGTTGGTATACTTTATGTTTTATTCCAAAAGCTGATTTTTAAGAATAATAGGGGAGCAAATAACTTAATGATATTAGGTGGCTATTTTAGAAAACTTTAATGAACTGTTAACCACACACACCCAAGCATAAGGGGAACACCTGACTAACAAAATATAGACATCATGACTTGCATAATTGAGAGTACTGCTTAAACTTGTGGACAATCATGAAAGATGTAACATTAATGGCAAGGCAAATATTGAAGGTGGTCCACAGATGTCTTGCTTGGGCAGTCCAAACTTCTCCGCGCACCCCAAAAGTATTTTCACCACCTACATTTTGTAATTTAGAATTTTAGCTTCAAGATGCATGTTTCCACATTCGTATGTGCGGAAATTTCTTTCCAAAATGGAGCATAAATATCATTATTTAATGTCATGAACAATACTTTCTTATGCTCATAGTAAAACGAGTAGTAGTAGAATGGATCATCTTCCCAAGGATATGGGGAACCCCAACCATGCATTTGACAAATTCCCTTCTAGTGGGTGCATCACAATACAGGAAAATTACAATTCCATTTCCAACCAGAACAACAGGGTGTAGTCTATATTTCTTGTATTCATAAAAAATGTAGGTGGGAGTCCTTGTTTAATGTTTTGCAATAACCAATTAAGTGTTATGCCTTTTATTTCCTAATCTTAAAAATGATGAAGATAAAAATGTCCATTACATTGACTAGTGCGGAAATTGAGATACAGATACTATCAAGGAATGCAATTAACTCTCTCATCAGAGAGTTCGATTTGTGAAGAAGACAATATTATACAATCCATGCAAGAGCATGCATGGCATTTTATAAGATATTAATTTTTTCCATACCATGGCTTTCTTTAATCCTGATTAATTTAAGGCTAAGTCACCTGGTTTATGTTTGTGTTCAAATTCAGGGACAATAAAATTCAAAAACAGTTCTCCAGTGCTAAAGGTATCATGAATTTGCCATAAAATTTAACAAAGAGAATTAAGCAAATTCTGTTATAACTTCATATATTCAAATAAAAGGGAAATGGAAATATTTTTGACTTCAAATTTGGCGCAAAAATATTTCAAATTAATTGTCAAGATTTAGAAAACGTTAATACAGCATTATATTTTTTAAAAGTCTGTTATATATATGTGCTTTTGTTTTTATTTTTTTCAAGTTTAACGAACAAACAAATTCTAGATTTTTTTTTAATGATTTCAATAAAGAAACTCTGCTTGGATGATTAAATTCGCCACTACTTGACATTTGATGAAGTTCAATTTGTTTTTTAACCCGAACTCAGTGACTAAGGTTTAAGGGTGGCTTCAATTGAATCAGATCCTGTAGAGGTTAATCCTACTTTTGGCTATCGATACTAATGCTACTTCCAACTGTTATACCACATATTCTTAACGCGGATTTTCTTTAATTGGCAATGTTGGATGAATTTTTGGATTGTTGGAATGAAAGAAATGTGGAAGAGGGTGTCTGGAATGGCTAGCAGCTTCCCACAAGTTTCCAGGAAATAATGGGTTGGGACTGACACACACACACACATACACACAAATATACAAGGGGAAAAATATAAAATACATTAGAAATTAACTTAACCATGATACATACATCATAAAATTACTAGTGCATAATAATATGATCCATTTTTCCATAAGCATTTAACATGATGACACAGCGATACTTAAATGATAACATAGTTTATTTATTTAATTACAATTTAATTACAAAAGTGTGCTGTTACATAGTCTGGAATGCCAAAATGGCCAAAAGTGTGCTGTTACATAGTCTGGAATGCCAAAATGGCCAAAACAATCGATTACAGTTTGCTTGTAGGTGAATTTGGCACATTTCACGGTTTGAATTTCGGAATGCCTTAATTTGATGGTTAGTCCCAATAACTTTGATTTCTTTTACCATTTGTTTTATAGTAAGGGGAAAGTGTAGCATTACAGTTTGCTTGTAAGTGGATTTGCCACATTTCATAGTTTGCATTTCGGAATGCTTTAATTGCATGATTAGTCTCAATAGCTTTGTTTTGTTTTTACCATTTGTTTTATAGTAAGGGGAAGGGTTAGCATTAAATCCAATTCCATTGGCCATAATTTTTTTTGCTATAGTATCATTAGCATCATCCATATGTTGCACATTGTATGTTTTCAGAATTTGTTCACTTGCTGCAGACCCCCTCTCAGGTATAGAAGACCTCCCATAGTGTATCTACAGATTGAGTTTTCTCATTCACATAACCACACTTATCTTGGGAGGGCTCTTTGAGTCTTGGCTCCTTAAAGGGGGTAGCCCTTCAAGTTGTTTTAGTGCTGGTTCTTATGGCAACCATGTGAAGCTTGGTCATTTCTGTCGTCTTTTCAATAGTGCATGTGCAAGTCTTCACTCTTTGCCAATTACGCCCAAAGAATGATTCCATACCCTGGTGTAATTGTGCTTAAAAACTATATTTGGATAGAGTGCATTCCTATTCTTCACAACTCCACTATTTTTTCTCTTGTTCTTAGTGATCTTCATAAACTGCAAGAGGGGTTTACTGGGGCTTAAGTTGGGTTGGTTTTCCACTTTCTTGTCCTTCATGCTGTAGTGTTCTCAATTGGCTCTTGTTTGATTGGCTCCCTCCCTCCATGAAATTTATAAATGCAGAAGAAGAGATAGAGAATTGAAACATCCTTGAGGATATAGCCATGCAAATTTAAATTTACCATAATGGTGTGTCTAACGCTATACCCACTTGTATCACAAAAACCGTTATAAGCCTTAAAATTCAAGTCTAAGGTCCTCTTAATATTAGTGCTTAAGGAATTGTATATTCAACATAACATAGATTATGTCAAAGGTTTTCCAGTGATTATTAGAGAGGAGCAAAAATATGAAGTGTGATTGATCTTCCATAGGCTGATTTAGTTGTTGGGAGTTAGATGCTCCTGATTACAAATTCGTTTTGCAACTAGGCGTTGGTTCCTTAGGTCTTGTTTGATAGGTTGGTTTCCCTCACAAAGAGACAAGATTTGTTGAGTCATGAAGAGATTTTTAGCAATGGCAATTTGAATTGATACGAGAAAAAACTAATATTTGCACTGTTGCTACTGGGTGAGGGTCACACCTCCTACCCCACCTTTGGTTAGCCTATTCCCTTCGTGGCTAAGTGCCCTCCTTAATGGTCACCAACATTTCCATGATTGTTCCCTATTTTCTATTATCCCCTTTAACCTTGGTTTGAAGGGCTTCTATCAAGATGGAAAATTTTTCCTCCATTTTTCTAGGATCCTCTTTATCTTAACAATTTTGGCAATCATATCAAGGATAGACCAATGTGTGTTTACAGATGCGTGGACTATAAAGAAGGTCTACCCATCTTCATCTCCCTAGAGGAGGGGAGATGAAGATGGGTAGACCTTCTCTAGCGGTGTAATCTCACATCTTCGTATTCACCTTGCCTTTTTGCCCCAAGCCCTCAACCTTCTCTCTTACTAGTGGAGAATGTGGAGATTCATATAGTTGATGATGAGCCTTGTTGTGCTCACAGTACCAAGATCCTCTTTCTCTTTTAGTAATAAGCTTCTTGCCCTTTTTGATCTGAGAGGCCGTCCTTTTCCAATAATGTGAATCTGTTCTTTCAGAAGCTATGGATGGGTGGTTTGTTGGGAGGGGAAGGGTTCTCTTCCTTAGTTTACTCCTACCCCCTCGTTCATGCTTCCTACGTGACAGTCAAGGAAAATTGATAGAGTCCTTCTCTCTCCTCACTATTTGAGTCCCAAATCAATAGTTACTATACTACCTTCTCCATTTGGTAGGCAACTAAAGGCACCACCAATATCTATACAAGAGAGTGTCAAGGGAGTTGTGGGATGAAGAAGATGAAAATGAAGAGTGATGGGTGTGTTGGTAAGGAGTCATCATGGGGGGAAGCAAGTCCTCACAGGAAAGTTTTCCTCTGCCATTCTGCATAATGGATTGGTATTCCTCTCCCATGGCATCTTTCCATGCTTGATTTTCTGCAACCTCTTCATAACTGGAAGGTTTTGTATCCATTATGTTACACAAGCCTGCCACGTAGTTGGAATACGACTTCGACTTCTTACTTTCCCTGAAAGATTTCTCCGGGGCACCAATTCTTTCTGCATCTCTGATAAGCTCTTGTGCCCAAGCTGGTCTTCTCTTGCGAGAAGTTATCTCGGCTGGTTTTTGAGGTTCTACCATGTCATGATCCTCTGGAA
>ML781291.1:234218-249600 GCA_009831015.1 Picea engelmannii | reverse complement strand
TTGAGGTTGGCTCCAAGTTCAGAGGGAGCTCCTACTCTGAACAGTGTGATGGACTTGAGGACAAGACCAAGTGACGGTGATGGCAGTGAGTACGTCCCTCGCTAAGAGGGAGTGTTAGCTTTTATAGCTTAGGAGGTACTTTGCATGTTTTGTCTTGTATGGGGAAGTGACCTTGCATTTGCACTACTAGGCACTTGACTTTGTAATAGGTGTTTTATAAAGTTGTATTAAAGTGACTTTTTGTAAAGTGACCTTCTATTATTTTATTAAAGTGACTTTATGTCATAAAGTGGAAAATAACTTTAGTAAATTTAAGTGATTTATTTTGGAGGGAATGAATCATGTCCCTTGATCTTGTAAAGGCAAGATTAGATCTTGGCCATTGGATTTAGGGATGGGTAAGGTGAAAAGTCATTTTGAGATTATAAGAGTAAGCCTAGGGTAGTGTGCAAGACAAGTCAAGAGAAATTTGAGAGAACTGGGAAGGAAAGTGTATGCAACAGATTTGGCACTGATTCCAAGAGAGTTTGGGCACAAATCCCAAGATAAATTTCTGCGTGAAAGTTGCTGAAGTTTACAGTTGAGTGAAAGGCCGTACTGTACGGATTCGTACAGGCTATACAATAGAAAAGTGGGCATGATTTTTGAGGCAACTTGTGGCACAAAAATCGAGGCAGATTTGGGGTTTTTCTTGCTGCAGAACAGCTGTACAGATCTGACCATACAACAGAAGGTTGGCACGAGTTTCAAGGTGCTGTTTTCTCAGCTGGGCTGTACATGCCGTACGGTCTTGTGGCACGGTTTTCAAGGCAGAATTCGGAGACTGGTTGTGGGTGTCTGCAAGTGAGTTTAACTTGTGTTTCTCTTGCTGCCAAATGTTTTACTGCTGTAGATTTTGTACTTCTTGAAGCAGAGAATAAATTTCTCTTGGTGGGTTTCCCCATTCTGGGGTTTTCCCTGGCTGGTTGCCAAAATCTCAGTGTGCACATGTTTTTTGTGACTGCTGTTCATTGTTATTTTCCGTTGCTAGTTGCTTGGTAATGTGTGTTTCTGCTTATGATATAGCTGAATGTGGGTTAATACATATCAGAGTTCATTTAAGACAGAAATCTGTGTTACAAAGAGTTTGACAAAAGTCCTAAGTGAGTTAGAGTGTTTTTGTTGTTGATTTTCTACATAGCATTGGGCACATAAGAGGACATGTGGCACACAGTGAGAGGAGTTTCTTGCATGAGGACACATGGACAATGGACCACTCTGGAAGATGGAGCGTTGGACTAGTTGCCTATGGGAGAGTTCACCATCTTGGAGGAGGGGTGTTGAGCCCAAGGAGGATTGTGCTAGGAGGTCGTTTCACTTTGGGGGTTGGATAAACCCTAGTTTGACACATGTACATCCTTTTATTATAGAGCACTCCATGTGGAGTTGCCTTGTTGGTTACTTATTTATATGGTCTTATGTCCTTATTTCATGTTAGCCTGTCTCACCTACTCTATATATAAAGGGAGGAGAGCACTTTTGTATTCATTCTTCGTCATTGTAGTCTTTTCTTTGTATTGTCTTGAAGAAGTTTAATAAGGTGCAAGATGCTAGGGTTCAAGAAGATACCCTAGGAACATGATGTTAGGGTTCTAGAGGAAATCCTAGGATTAAACAAGGGGGGAGAGAGAGAGAGAGAGAGAGAGAGAGAGAGAGATGTCTTGGATGTTCTTGGAGATATTGGTCTTGTGTGATGCTAGGGTTTTCTCTTATGATGTTAGGGTTTGTGCCATGAATGTAAAACCTAGAGAAGGACATGACATTGGGGATGATGATGATGATGATGGATTTTGTTGCAGCGCTAGGGTTTCTACCCTAGTAGAATACATGGAGAGTGTGTAATATTCTCTTGGATTGCTAATAAGTTTTTTTCACTGCCGTTGTGTCTTGTATGTCTTGAAGTTTCGGCACTTTCGTCAAACAGTTGCACAATAAGCTCAAATACGATTGTATAATCTCCTCCTAGCCGCCGATATGATTTTTGTCCAATGCTGGTATGTTTTAGTGCTGATTTGGTTCAGCACTTTTGTCAAATGGTTAATTTCTGATATATTGCGTTATTGTTGATGAGGTCTATTGTCTAATTGGTACATATATTTTTGACCAACAGTTCACAAATGTGCACTATCTTAGACTGCTAATATCTTCTGTAGGTACTGCTGTTTGGTTAAATGTTTGTTTCTTGTGTATTTTAATGCTTGTGTGGCTCAGACCTTTGGTCAAATAGTTTGCAGCAGGCCACAATAGTTTTGGAACACAGTTGGAACTTGCTTTATTCAATCACCACAAAAGGCAGCAGGTACATGGGTTTGCAAATAATGACAGACTTATTTCAAACTATTGTAACTGTGAGTAGATATAGCAAATGACAAAACCCAGTAAATGACAACTTAAACAAACACAATCAGATCTGTACATTACTTTCCTGTGAACAGGGACAGCTGAACAACATTTGATGTATCATAAAGTCCCATTCTGGACAGCATCTACAGTAGAACTTCTGGAACGATTTAGAGAGGAAGATGAATATAAATCTGGGCAGGTAAATCTGAGATGAAGCACCCCCTTGACAAACCCATGATCTGTAACAGAGTGTGCGCCCTCCTTAGAAGCCCCCTTTACTGTAAAGGATGAAGACAACCTTCTTTAAAGACCCCAGTTCGCTGCAACTGAAGAATACAGTCTTCACAAGAGAATCCACGAGCTGGGAATGAGAGATGTGATCCCTGTTTGGGTGCTGCCACTGCTGTAGTGAAAGGTGTGACCCCTCCCAAGACTCCCACGACTTAGCAATAAGGGTTTCTACCCAAAGAAAGAGATGCAATATAGAAAGGTAACTCTATTTTCCCTAGGATAGCCTCCACACTTGTACAACAATCTGAAAAATACTCTGAAATGGAATGGCTTCCAATATGAATAAATAATTTCGCCCTCCACACACAATATGCATCCTCCTCAGGCCAACAACTGCTGCAATCGATAAATATTCCCCTTAGAGGAAAGATGATCTCAACAAACCCGAATTTGCTGCAAAATGATGGAATGATATTCCGCAGAAACCCAACTATGCAAAATCTGAATATTATCTCTAGTAATGAAGTCCAGTGAAGAACCTAAGTGATTCTTCCACTAATTTGGCTAGGGTGGATCTCTCACCACTGAAACCAAGCTTGATTCGCTAGGGTGGATCTCTCACCACCGAAACCAATCCAGCTAGGGTTTACTCCAAAACCCACAAAGGCTCCAAGAGTGCTCCAAGCCAAGAGGCTGAATACAAAATAATCAATCAACATAATGAGAGAATATGAGACCCTATCTCTCTTTTATACCTTTTTTCTCTTAAGTGACTTTTAATTCATCTTTAATATTTTCTCATAAAATCACTTTATTAATAATTAATTCATCTTTTTAACCCCAAAAAGTGATTAATTTGCCTTTATGACTTTTCCGGCCACTGTAAGTCACTTTTCATCATTCCATCCTGTAGATATTTTCACCCTGGTTCCAATGAGGTATTACACTAAGGTATTTCTCCAAGAAACAAGCTCCAAAATAACCAATTAAAATATGCCCAATAATAACCTCGTTTTATGGAAATGATCGTCATGCAACGAAACCAAGAACAAGTCGTGTAGAATTGATCCCGATGATGAATAATGGTAATAAACTAATTTGGGCCCCATAAAACTCCTCCAAACCTTCTGGGTTCACTGATGACCTAGTCTCACCCCTCTGACTTGGCTGACTCAAGCCTCTTGAAGTAACTCTAGCCACATAATAAGGGAATCCAAAAATCAGGACATGACAGAGTGGAGCTAATGCCTTGCATGGTTTTGGAGCCTTGTTCTTGTTGGATGTGAGGCTAGGGCAAGATCATGGAGATACTAACTTGATAAGTCTTGAGCCTGGTATGATGCCTTTCTTGGAAGAAGACATAGTTATTGTGTCCTTGATGTTCCATGGAGGTCTTGGTGTTGGTGTTGATTCAAGACTTCAATACCTAGGGTTTGAGGACTTGTTAGCACAAATTTCTACCCTCCAATCTGATCTGATAAACCTGTTATGACAACGGTAAAAACTTGGCTAATTATAGGAGAAATAGCCCTAGATGTCACGGGATAAACCCCTCTCTGTTCGGGCTAGGCCTTGCTAGCCTCTGTGGGGAGTCCCTGGGCACAATGAAATGCCCTTGTGGCTGATTTAAGGTCTGAAAACTCAAAAATCAGCGAGCCCGTTTTGCCTTGGGCAACATGTAAAGCAGTCCAAAACGGTGAAAAAAAGTTGATCTAACACACTTGGAGGGAACATGCAGAGTTAGCACAATGATAATAGAATGGAAAAAGCAAAGAAAACTACTCAAAAGGATTGATGCCATCACAGTAAATAGTTTAGAAATGACATAGCAGATTTGCAAATTCACCACAATACCGTCAAGAAGAGAGGTTCGAACAATAAACACAAGCTTCTTTATTGATCCAACTTTACAAGAGGGTTGGTTGCGCCAGAGTTGGCAAGCTCACAATCGATACACTGACTACTTTGCTCAATGACACGCCACGAGAGAGAGAGAGAGAGAGAGAGAGAGAGAGAGAGAGAGAATGCTGCTCTTGCTAAGAACGGACCAAATAACCAATGACAAGCCTCCAATATATAGCTAGTGAGGGCGCACATCCAAAGGAAGAAAGAGGATGCATGAGATGGGTAAAAATAAAGGCTAAGTGGATGTGGAGTTGAATAATGAGATGATTGAGTGCATGGTGAAGTTAAGTGAGTGAGTGGAAAGGCAAACTGAAGCGCATGGTATGCATGAGGGAGAACCAAGCAAGTGGGAGTGAGAGTGAGAGTGGAAAAGGCGCCCAAGTTAACTGAAGGGAAGAAGACCATAATTAGATGCCAACACAAGAGTGAATGCTCAGTTAACTGGATCATGGTGTTGGCTATTATGGCTACACTCATACGACCCCTTCTCCATCATTAATTAATTATCATATGCTTGAATTTTTAGGAATATGCGCCCTAGCTTAGGTGGATGCCACATGTTGACCTTTGAGGATGCCACTTGGCACTACATGGATGATGACTAGACTTGCTAAATATAGAGGCAACTAAAAATAGAACCTCTAAAAATTAGGTTCTCTAAAAATGGAACCTCTAAAAATAGGGCCCTCTAAAAATAGATTTTTGGTCCTATTTTCAAAAAAACTGTCCACATCACCCTGGATGACTGGGATAACACCACCACATAAATACTGCCAAAAATAGAAGGTCGTTTGAATACCCTTGACTTCATACTCATTAATCTCGTCTTTCCGTAAGAGATCCAAATATGCAATCGGAACTGTCATGCAGGCCCTGATGCTCAACCTACTAAAAATAGAAATCTGGGTGACATCATCCAGAAAAGGTGCAAAGGCCTATAGATGCCTCAAGGATCAATACTGTGCTCTCAGAATTTGAAACTGGGGTTTGGATCACAATCTACCAAAAATAACATCTTCCTGCATGTCACCCGAAAAAAATGTCATCGGGCCTAGAATCTTGCAAGGACTCATATTGTATGCCCTGAATTGCCCCAAACAGTTAGGAGACCCACTCAAACCTTGCCTCCTAAAAAGTAGCAACGCCTTGTATGTATACATCTCTCTCAAAAATGCATGAAAACCAAGTAGACTGTGACTTTGAACTAAGCAACCCTGTACTGACCATGTACCTGCCTCATGTGTGAACCAACCTCCTGCTCAACATAAGTGCTAAAACCTTGGGAAAATCTCAGTATGCCAACCAAAGTGCTCCATGCTGGCTCTTAACCCTTAAGACTTTCAAGGATGAAAATCTAGGGGTTAACATGACTCAAACCCTAGGATGGACATGTAGATTTGGCGGCTAGTGCTAGAGTTGTCTTGCCATGTACTTTTGTGATGCAACATGGCTTGTGTTTGTAAATAAGGAAGACAACAATGCTAGTGTGGAGAGTTTTTATGATATAAGCTTGTTGTATGTGCCAAGGAGGATTTGTTGCTGTTGATGCTAGCTTGTTAATGATCTTTGGTGGAGTGACCATTGTTGGTTGGGAGGGATTCTTAGCCAGGATTTAGAGACATTGACTTCTTTGGTAGCCTGGGTTTTCTTATGGTTTCTCTAGCTAGGGTTTGGAGACCTTGACTTGTACCAATTTTGTGATAAAGTTGTGGTATGTACTTGTACTTTATCTTATATATATATATATATATATATTTTTTTTTTCCCCGTAAAAAAACATGTAATTTTATTCATGTTGACAAAATTACAATAGCATATGCCACAACATTACTTGGCTTGTATATATATATATATTTATTTTTTTATTTTTTTTCTTGTGAAAAAAAGCATGTACTTTTATTCATGTTGACAAAATTACAATAACATATGCCCCAACATTCCTTGGCTTGTTGACATAGTTTTCAAAAACAAGAGTTTTTTCTCCTTCCCAAAATTGGTCTGTTGGCTAATGGCCCATGAAGTTCCTTCTTTTGAAGCCTCTGTTTTTGGTTCAATCTATCATTTTTTTTCAAAATATTCATACCTCTTGCTGTATCTGCTTTACATCATTCCCTTTTAAGATTGGAGAATAGTCAGGGAGGCAATAGCGCACCGGGAGGGGGAGGGCACAAGATCCTCAAAAGTGGCATGGTTCCAAGCCAACCACATGCCCCTGCCGATATTAGAGGGAGGGATTTGTATGGAGAGATAGAATTGGAGAGCCTGTTCTACAAATGATCTCTCCTAACCATCAATGGACCCAAGTGAAGAGTTCATGTCTGCCCAGACCACTTTTGAGAAGGGGCAATGCAAGAAAAGGTGAGAAACAATTTTATTATCTTGTTTGCAGAGGGTACATCGACTAGGTCCGACAAAACTCTGTTTTTGCAGATTTTCCCAGGTGGGGGCTTTGTTTGTGGGAAGGAGCCACATGGACATCTTGGCTTTTGCAGGGCACTTTAACTTCTATAGAGTGGTCCCCCACTAGGGGGCGGGGTCGCTAATATGTTCCAGAATTAAAACTGTGTATCTGTGCTTTGGAGCGTAGATCCCCGAGGGGTTGAAGGACCAAATAAGAGAGTCCTTTTGATCTGTGAGATTAACCAAGGAGGAGGATAGAGCTTCGGTGAAGGTCCTCCACATAGTTGCATATTCTTCATCAATCCTGATTTCCTGCTAGCTTAACCAACGAGTTGTTCTTGTCAATATATCTGATTTGGAGATTTGTTGGAGGTTGTAGTACCCTTCATTATTGATGGCCTTTATAAGAGGATTTTAGGGAGGATATGTTTTCCTTTCCAATCGATCCAAGGATCTTTACTAATAAGTGTTGGTTGTTCTTTAGATAAGATAAGATCAACATTCAATATATTATTTACAATAATGAGTGTGCCATTTATAGGGAACATAAGGTGATGCGTCCCTTGAATAATCAATAACTATTTATTATTATCATTTACTTATTATATATAATATTTAATAATCAATAATAATCATATTATTAATTATTATCTTTAGAGAATGTCTTCTCGATGTTGTCTAAACATCAACACTCCCTCTCAACGAGGGAGACATTCTGCAACATGCCACTCTTGTCTTTGAAGTATACAAACTTCACCCTAGACTCATGATAGTCTTGGGAGACATCTCTCTCCCACCTGAACCGAGGAGAAAACCCTTTTGCGGCTCTCCCTCTGAGCCAATTAATTCAGGCTCACTCTGGGTCCGCACGTAATAACATATAGCATCTTGAGTCTTTATCATTCCTTGTCAAATCGCCATAACTAGGACAAAGACTATACGAAGATCTTTCACCACATGCACACACCTATGAGTGAATGTCGGCTTGATGCTAACTGACATGTTGAAAGCACTTCAAGCACCTCGAGTCCATATTATTCCTTGCCATGATCAAGGAAGGACTACGTCTGGGCCCATTTATCACAAGTGCACCTTTGTGATAAATGTATCCTATCTCCCTTGGTCTGTAGCCCAATGTAGGAGAAGTTATGCCCGATGCTGAAACATCAACACTCCCTCTTAGCTAGGGAGGTATATTTCCATAGTAGTACACAAATACTGTCCAGAGACACTCAGTCTTCGCCAGTGGTACAAAACCACCATAGTAGTAAAAGATTTGTCACACAAGGCACTCCCAGGTGGACTTATAGAGGCTACTCCCTCTAGGAACACTTAGGGTCAACTCCCCATAGTGTGAGACATCAAGGGTCAACTCCCTTGATATGTCCTCATGTTCTCTGAACATGGGACGATGGGCTATAAGCCCAAATGCACTTATTCCTTCTCGAATAAGTGTTCCACTTATCCCTTCTCGGATAAGTGTCCTCATATATCAACTCAACTCAATTCACAGAGGAGTACGATYTGGAGAAAGTTTGTCACACATGGCATTCCATGTGGACTTCTAGAGGCTACACCCTCTAGAAACACTAGGGTCAACTCCCATAGTGTATGAYGTCAAGGGTCAACTCCCTTGACATGTCCTCATGTGCTCTMCACATGGGAAGTTGGGTTATAAGCCCAACTGCACTTATTCCTTCTCGAATAAGTGTTCCACTTATCCCTTCTCGGATGAGTGTCCTCATAGATCAACTCAACTCAATTCAAAGAGGAGTACGATTTGGAGAAAGTTTGTCACACATGGCATTCCATGTGGACTTCTAGAGGCTACACCCTCTAGAAACACTAGGGTCAACTCCCATAGTGTATGGCGTCAAGGGTCAACTCCCTTGACATGTCCTCATGTGCTCTCCACATGGGACGTTGGGTTATAATCCCAATTGCACTTATTCCTTCTCGAAAAGTGTTCCACTTATCCCTTCTTGGATAAGTGTCCGCACAAATCAACTCAACTCAGTCAGAGGAGTATGATCTGGAGAATGTCTCAGGAAGTTGCAACCATCAACACTCCCTCTCAGCGAGGGAGGCATTCTCTGCCATGCCAAGTCTGTCACGGAAGTACTTGAACTTTGTCTTGGTTTGGTAAGAACATCAACAACCTGCTCATCTGTAGGAAGGTACCGTGCCAATACTTCCTTCCTCCGCACCATGTCTCAGATGTAATGGTACTTGATCTCAATGTGGTTCGATTTGTCATGAAACATCGGATTATCAGAGATCTTCACACAACTTTGGTTACCATAATGAATAATGGTGGAATCTAGCACATGTTCAGATAGATCTGCAAGGAGCTTGTGAAGCCACACTGCTTCATGGACTGTCATACTTAATGCAATGTACTCTACTTTTGTTGTGCCCAACGCCACATAAGTTCGTTTCCTGCTACACCAGGAAACCATGGTAGATCCCAAAGTGAAGCAACACTTGAAGGTGCTCTTTCTGTCCACTGCGCTCCCTGCCCAATCAGAGTCAATATATTCCTGCCATATCATATCAATACTGGAAGTATAACTCAGACCATGTCGAACTGTGCCTCACAAGTATTTCAACACATGTTTCACAACAATCTAGTGTGTCTATCTCAGCTGACTTATAAACTAGCTAAGTGCACTCACTGCATAGCAAATATTTGGTCTGGTGTTAACCATATACATCAATTATCCAATCAGTTGTCTGTATAGAGTCAGATCAATTTCGTCAAAATCGGAAGAAGACACACTTAGTTTCTTTAGATTCATCATCAATATCTCAACTGTGTACTTCCCTTGACTCAGGAAGATCTCATCAGTTCTCTGCCACACCGCTAGTCCCAAGAAATAGTGAATCGTACCAAGGTCCTTCATCTCGAACTCAGAGGCCAACGCATACTTGCATTCAATAATAAATCTCTATGTAACTGTGAGGAATAAATCATCAACGTAGAGGACCAAAATCAGGGCCTCACCATTAACAATTTTGTAGTAGAGGTTGGGATCAACAACACTTTTGCTAAAGCCCAAACTCATCAGGTGTCCATCAATCCTTGCATTCCAAGCACGAGGTGGTTGCTTGATTCCATACAAGGCCATTTTCAACCTGCACACATGAGACTCCTTCTCATGTATCACGAAACCATCTAGCTGCTTGATGTATACTTCTCCCTTAATATCTCCATTGAGAAAGGTTGTCTTTACATCCATCCGATGTACTCTCTAACCAATGGATGTTGCGGGGGAAATAATCATCTGGATAGAATTGTATCGAGCAATAGGAGTAAATGTATCCTCATAATCTATTCCCTCCACCTGAGGGAATCCTCTAGCAACAAATCTCGTTTTGTGCCTCTCGATGCTCCCATCAACTGTGTGTTTGATCTTGTGGATCCATTTGGAAATCACTACAGACTTCCCTTCAGGTCTTGAAACAATATCCCACACATCATTCTTCATGATGGACTGATACTCATCCATCATGGCATCTCTCCATACTGGATGACTAGTTGCCTCCTCATAACAGGAAGGTTTATAATCAATGATGTGACTCATAGTTGCGGCATAGCACGAATATCTTTGAGGTATCTTGCTCTCTCGGAAGGTACCATCTCTTTCTGTTTCTTACTCAATCTGTATCTGACCAGGAATGAAGATCCGATATTCCTTCAAAGACTTACTGTACACCATAAATGTATACTGAACACCCAAATATCCTGAAGTGTCCAACCTTCCTCAAGGAATTTTGTTTTGATTATACATTACAGTCATGGATGCCTCTTCCCACATAAACATAGGTAAATGTTGATCATGAATCATCGCCTTGACTGTCTCAACAATAGATATGTTTTTCCTCTCTGCAACCCCATTATGTTGAGGGTTGTGAGGAACGGTGTACTCCCTCTTGATCCCTACCTCAAACATCTCTAGGACACATCGAGGTTCCCTCATGGAACCAATGTTCCCCAAGCCAGATCAAGGTTTCTTCGTGAAACCAATGTCTTGGTTCCTTCATCTAGTAATCCACTAATTACTTTGCAATCAACTAGTAGCATACTGCTACTGCCATGCCATCGATAGCTCAAATCATCCACTACATTCTTTATGACTATGCTGCAATCAACCAGTAGCACACAACTACTGCAATGTCGTCCAATAGTACACAACAACTTCCATAGTCTCCATGACCATCTTGTGGTGTTTCTCCTATCCCAATAGGCAAGACTATTACCATAGCTTTATTCACACCTAGCCACCTCACATGGCATAGGCAAGACTATTACCATAGCCTTATTCACACCTAGCCACCTCACATGGCATAGGCAAAACTTGTACCCAACTAAGCATTACTCCTTCAGTCACCTCACATGACTAATTAGGGAAACCCTTGTCCAGAGGGGTTAGTTGACTAGAGGAGAGAAAACACCACACCTTCGTCTTAACGTTGATAAACAACTTAAAATAACATGATCGTTTGATTTGGCACTCAATCGATACTAGAGATGTTAGAGATGTTAGATTTGTAGAGGTGGCATGACACCTTCTTGTTGGATGGCAGATGAGTTATAATTATTTGATAATTTCGTCGAATGCCCAAAATCAAGAGTGGGTTAAGAAACAGGATTGATAATTAATATTCGCTTTCACATCTCAATCGATAGTCTCTGGCAATTTGGCAGTCTCGAAGCTTCATATTGGCGATAGATCATCACTATATTACAGTGCCTCCCTCGCTTTAGATGTAGATCCGTCTACAACGGTTTGTCTACTTGTTTTTGATATAGGACATTTAGCAGGTCTGTCTGTTTGTTGTTGCAGGTATTTGATATAAGCCATTTAGCAGGCCCAAGATCCGTTAATATCATACTGCGACCATCCACAACAACCCAAATACAGAGCGTACGTTCCCTCGAGGCAAGATGCGTCTGATCGCTTGGGTAACATAAATACACCTTTGTCTGTTTACTATTGTGACAACAAAAAACCGCAGAAGGAATTTACCGCGCAGCCCGGTGGCTTAATATAGAGGCCTCGGTGAATTTACTTGAAGAGACACTTTATGGACTTTTTCTAAAATCTGACGATGATCAGGATCAGACTCTGCTCGAGCCACCACATACCAATGACGAGATGCAATTGCACTCGCTGGCAATGCCATTGGAAACAAAATTATCCTGGCCTTTATATTATACAGTTTTATTTTCTTCCATTTATTTGGGCTATTTACCTGGGCCCTCCTATGAGGGAGTGAGGCCCAGTCCCGCTCTGATACCATGTTGGTTGTTCTTCATATAAGATAAGATCAACATTCAATATATTATTTACAATAATGAGTGTTCCATATATAGGGAACATAAGGTGACCATCCATGAAAGGATGCGTCCCTTGAATAATCAATAACTATTTATTATTATCATTTACTTATTATATATAATATTTAATAATCAATAATAATCATATTATTAATTATTATCTTTCGAGAATGTCTTCCCGATGTTGTCTAAATATCAACAATAAGTATGTCTGCACCATCTCCAACCTTCCAAATAAGTCAGTTTCCTATCAGGGAAGGACATTTACTGTGGCTTTCCAAATAACAGATCCATTTTTGAGGATTTTTGTGGTCACTTGACCCAGTCGATGATGGATTCTGTTTGGAAGTATTTTTCTTTTAAAATGCGTGCCCATAATCCTGCATTGGAGATTTGTTGGAGGTTGTAGTACCCTTCATTATTGATGGCCTGTATAAGAGGATTTTAGGGAGGATATGTTTTCCTTTGCAATCGATCCAAGGATCTTTACCAGTAAGTATGTCTGCACCATCTCCAACCTTCCAAATAAGTCAGTTTCCTATCAGGGGAAAGACATTTACCATCTCCAACCTTCCAAATAAGTCAGTTTCCTATCAGGGGAAAGACATTTACTGTGGCTTTCCAAATAACATATCCATTTTTGAGGATTTTTGTGGTCGCCTGACCAGTTGATGATGGATTCTGTTTGGAAGTATTTTTCTTTTAAAATGCATGCCCATAATCTTGTATTGGAGATGATCCCCCAAACATTTTTTGCGGCCAATGCTTGAGCAAAGAGGTGGATGATTTTTAAGCCCCATCCCCCAGACGACTTTAGGATTGAGATCCTTTTTTTAGAGGCCAGGATTAAGGATCTTTTTTCATCAAATCCCAACTAGAGGAAGCAGAAGGAGAGTTGACTGGTTCTCTTGAGAATGCCTTTTGGGACTCAGGTTAGAGAGGTCCAAAAGACTGAAATAGCCTCCAAAGCCGAGTTTACTAAGACAAGCCTTCTGGCCTAGGAGAGCCATCTATTATGCTAGGAGAGAAGATGTTTTTTCCACTTTTTCACAAAGCCATTGCCAATCCTTTTTGCTATAATTGTTTTCCTTTAAAGAGAATCCCAGATAGTTAATCGTCTGTAGATTTTCCTTGGCTAGAGCTCCAAGAATTCTGGAGATATGTCGATTGTCATCTTCAGTCATTCCCCATGAATAGGGGGATGATTTCTCCATGTTTATTTGCATACCAGTGGCTATGAAAAAAGTTTGGAGGATCCCTTTGAGAGAGGATATGTAGTGGAGATATCCTTCACAACAACGAGTATAGAGGGCATCCTTGACGAAGGCCTCGTTCAACTCTAAAGAAGGAAGTGGCCAAACCATTTATGAGGACAACAAAGGAGGTGGAAGAGATGCAGTTCATCACCCAAGCGACAAAGGAGTGACCAAAGCTCAAATATATCAAGAGCAATCTAATATACAACTCGCTGACTTTGTCATAGGCCTTTGAAAGATCCACTTTGTATGTGATGGCCCTCTGCTTTTGTGTGTGAATTGAGTGGAGTCCTTCCTATGCGATACCAACAACTTGATGGATTTGTTTATTCTGGAGGAACCCAAATTGCTCTTCTGAGATATTTTCACTTAAAATATCCTTAATTCTATGAGCGATGATCTTTGAAATTATTTGGTATACGTTGTTGCAGAGGGTGATGAGTCTGAATTGATCAAAATTCGCTGGGTTAACTACCTTGGGGATGAGAGCTATGAATGTAGCATTGAAAGGACATGAATTTGGCTTGTTCTTCTTGAGAATTCAATCGGGTTCAGAAGGTCCTCTCCAATGATCTCGAAACATCCTTTGTAGAATTCGATTAGAAAACCATACGGACCCGAGATTTTATCCTTTTGAAAGCTATGAAGAAATTTTTCCAACTCTTCCTTTGTGATCTCCTCCATAAGCTTATTATTGTCTTCTGCGTTGATTAATCTAGGGAAGAGACCTGCCACCCTTATGATAGTGTCTATATTAACTCTAGGGTATGCTTTGAAGAGAGTTTCGAAGTATGATGTGTCTTCTAGTGCTATATCTTCAAAGGAAGAATCTTTTGAGCCATCCATACTATCAATAGACCAGATGGTGTTCGATAGTTTCCTTCTATTGGAAAAGTGATGGAAGAACTTTGTGGTTTTATCCCCAACTTGTAACCAAAGTGCACTGCTTCTCATTCTCCACTTCTCCTCTTTATTCAGTAGGATTCTTCTCCTGTTAAGATCTAGGGTCCTATATTCTTCCTTCTTCGAGAGAGGAACCGAGGTTTCTCAGTCTTGCCAGGATTTCATCTTGTCTTGAATGTCTAGATAAGATTGGGATTCTAGCTAAAGTGGATTGAATTTGAAGGGGTTGGGGGGCTTCATCCCTTCTTTGGCTAGTTCTAGCAGAATAGGGTTGTGATTAGAAATGCTTCCTTGAGCCACCCACTATTTAGAGCACAGGGAACCCTGAAGAAAGGGCTTCGACAGAAGAGATCTATCTAGTCTTTAAGCAACCCTATCATTCCCCGATCGCATATTTCTCCATGTTGGGTTGTATTTGAGAGGTTGAATGTCATATAGGCTAGCCTCGTCCAAGTTCTGGATGAAAAAATCGGAGAGAGGGTCTTTCTGGGAAGAGGGACCCCAAATTTCACAATCGTCCAGAGTGAAGTTAAGATCCCCTCCAATGAAAACATATTCTTGATTTGTCAAGGTTGAGATCAAAAACTTTTGCCAGAACTCTTTTCTGTTCGAATATGGCCCATAGATGTTGATGCAGAGGAACTCTAAATTTAATTCTTTGGAGAAGAAATGTGTGCTCATCACTGATGGAGAGGCCCAAGAGTTGAGGAGTTTCATAGAGGATTTCCACCGACCAGTGAGAATCCCACTTGGTTTCCCATTTGCATCTAAGGCAAAGAAATCCCAATTTGGGAAAGATTTAGTGAAAAAATCTATCGCTTTGCTTCCAACAATCATAGCCTCTTGGAGGAGAAGGATGGAGGGAGAGTGTAGATCAATGAGTTGTTTGATGGCAAACTTTTTTTTGGGGTTTGCCAACCCACGATAGTTGTGGGAGAGAACAATCATTTTGCAACTTGGCCAG
>ML781291.1:192771-212346 GCA_009831015.1 Picea engelmannii | reverse complement strand
CGGAGAATGGCTCTTGCAGCTGCTACAAATTTAACAGAGTGCACCCTTTGCCTTGGTGCACCTTGTCCACTTGCCTTACCTTCCTTTAGCCCTTGCCTTGCCTTTGCCTCGACTTGCCCACTTTTAGATAGCTCACAATTAGTAGCGTCCTCTCTCCCTTTGCTTGTGCACACTTAGCCTTACGTGCACCCCTCCTCACAAATTTGCGCCCCTACTTCTACAAATGCGCCCCTAGCTTGGTCTTTTCCCACTCTAACACAAGTGCGCCTCCCTCACTCAAGCTAGTGCCTCCAAGCTCCTTGGCGCCATTAGCATCTCACCAATGCGTCCCTCTACAAGCCTTGCCTCAAGCTTTGCGCCTTTGTTCACAAGATGCACCCAAGCTTCATGAAGATGTGGCTCCCTCTAGATTTGCACCCCTACTCTCAAGATGTGCCCACCATCTAGCTCACACTCACAACCTCCATGAAAGCCTCTCCAAACTAGCTTGCGCCCTCCATGAGCAAGTGCACCCTAGTTTTCACCTTCAAACCCTCTCTTATAACTTCTCTTCTCCTCACACAACTCTCTCAAGTGATCAAGTGAACAATGAGTCTCATCCTTGCCCTTTTGCCTCCTTTAGCCTCCTTTAGCCAAGTCTAATCAATGGGTGAGATCACTTCTCATAAATCTCACTTAGAAACCCACTTTACTTAAGTTTCCATAGTTTCCTTTATGTCTATTAATTTGACCACTTTTTGAATTAATTGTCACTTTATGACTTAAGTCTCTTAAGTCAATGTGAAATTAGAACATAAAGTAAAGGTATAAGGGTAATAGTCTCCCCCTTTGTGTTTAGAGACTCACAAACACAAGGGACCACTTTCCAAGTTTCCCAAATCTCAACAGGCTCCATCCTCCAATTAGTCTCCTATGGATTGTTGTCCCAAGTCACATCTCTTTTATAATTGTCATTCTTCACTGCATCATGATAATTGGACAACCTCAAGTTGTAATACACATAAACCAAGCTTTCTACCTGGCCTACATTCAAGTTATTTCTCTTTACACTATGGATGAAGCTATAGGTGCTCCAACAACTCTCTGCAGAAGAAGTGTTAACCACCTTAGAAAGCACCCTCACCGCCAATTTATGCAGATATGTGGTATAGGAGCTATTCATGTTCCACCATATAATAGAACTCAACATATGTCGATCTTTGGTTGCATGCAAGTTACTGGAGACTCCATGCTCACTGATGTACTTGCTCAATTCACTTTGTATTTGAACACACTCCTTTCTCGTACCAACTTGTCTAATGCAAGCATATATCCATTTTGCACCTCTGTATCTGTGTGTGGTTTTCTATTAACCCCATCCCCAGGTGTTGGTTGGGCCAACCAAGATGAAGAATCATATTTTGGTGTAAGGACATATGCTAGGGCATGGAGTGGAACATTCATATTATCCTACCTTTTGACACCACATGTTTATGGATATGATCATACAAGATGTTATCCCTCGGTTCAACAATGTCTTTGATTTGGCCTAGCATGATGTACATCTGCTCATACACCTCCCCAATCAACGACGGATTTGTATTTGCAAATTGAATCATACTGTAGATGGGTTTGGTGAACTGTAGAATATACCTAACTTATTTCCAAAAATGACCATAAAGCGTCGTGTCCTCCACCTCCTGAAATTCATGTTTGTCAAATGCAGATGCAACCTTGTCCTTTAGATCCTGCCATGAATAACTTGAGACCTTACTAGCCAATGCCTCTCTTACCTTCAAAAGGCGCCTGACGTGGTGAGATATTGTAACTTCGAAGAATAGTCTAATTATATTTGAGTTATTATCTTATAGATGAAATCCCCTTTTGTGGATTGATCATGTCGGGACTTGTATAAGACCAAATCCCCTTTTGTGGATTGGTCAAACCATATTTAGATAGTGGCATTTGTAAAGTCGACCCCTAGGGTTATAAAGTGGTTTTAACCACTCTTGGAAGAAGTCAGCCCTACTAAGTAAAGAGACATAACCCTAGCGCCTCCTCAACGAGTATTTATAAGTGAGGATGACGCCTCACTTATTCATTCACTCACTCACTCATCTAGTGCGCATCTTTTGAAGGCAGTTGCAGTTTCTGGAGGAAGGAGAAGAGAGGTACATGCTCAATCCTAGTTTATTCTTGGAGTTTTGGTCTTAGTCTTGGCATTGTATTGACAGTATATTATCGAGGAAGTTTTTGCTGGGTTTTCTCCCCCATGAAGGTTTCACAGGATAAAATGCTGTGTACCTTGTGCTTGTGTTTCTTTCAATGATCCTCTTTATGCCGTTGTTTTGGAAATACATTGAGAAAATTGAAAATAACCTAATAACAACATTAATCTTAACATGGTATCAAAGCTTGAATGAATAGAGCACCTTTCACTAGGTATCTAAAAACGTCACTGTTGCCATACAAGGAAATTAGGGCTTTTTACTGAAGAGGAATTTCTGACCAAAAACTATCTAGGGAAGTGCCCCTAGTGCATCTTTTGGCAGCTTGAGCACACCTTTTCAGTGGCTAGATTCTACGGAAAGTCAAACCCTAGTTTTGACTAGTACCATAAAACCAGGAAACCCGAACCAGTACCAGAAGTACCAATCCAAAAGTGCGTAGGACAAGTTTCAAGGAGTAAAACTTGGCATTTTCTGAAACAATAAGCTCCAACCAACTCGCCTCAACCCAGTGCATCTCCTGGTAAGTTTAGATTCATTTTCTGAGCACTTTCATTTTCTGGTCATTTTCCTAGCTCCAGGTCAAGATGTCTGCAAGCACCAAGCTTGTTGACAAGTTAGAAGGTGTGGAAAATTTCCATGCCTGGAAGTACAAAATTGGACTCATTCTTGAAGAAAATGACCTTGCAAAATTCATAAAAGAAAATGTACCGGAACCCGAAGAAGAAGCAGCCAAAGAGAAGTACAAGAAGGATATGATTAGGGCCAAAAGAATAATTGTAGATTCCATTAAAGACCACTTGATCCCTCAAGTGTATTCTAAGAATACTCCAAAAGATATGTTTGATGCCCTAACCAGAATGTATGAAGGAAAGAACATCAATCGGAAGATGAATTTGAGAACCCAACTCAAGAATACAAAGATGCAGAAAGGGGAAACATTTCAAGACTATTTCTGTAGGGTTTCTCAATTCAAGGAACTATTAGAAGCAATTGGAGACAACTTAGATGAAGATGAACTCATAATGACAACTCTTAGTGGTCTCACAAGACCTTGGAATGCCTTCATCCAAACTATCTGTGCAAGAAAAGAGAAAATCCAATTTGACAATCTATGGGAAGAATGTGTTCAAGAAGAAGCAAGAGTGGCCAACCGAGAAGCCGTACTATTAAGGGATGAAGATCAAGCCCTAACTGCTCATGCTAAAGGAGGATAGAAAAGGTCTCATTTCCAAAAGGAGACCAATTTTCATAAAGAATCTCACCCTCCAAAGAGATTCCAGAATTATCATACGGGTCAAAGAAAGGGAAAAGACTTCTCCTCTTATCAATGTTATCATTGTGATAAGATGGGACACATTGCTAAGAATTGTCCTGCAAAAAAGGAAGAATACAAGAAGAGAAATAACAAAAGACATCACGCCCATGCAGCTGAAGATGATGAGCCACCCAAGAAGTTGACTAAAGAAGAAATTGAAGATTATGTTTTGTTTTCCGCCCTCTCAGGATTTGTGACACTTGGAGAGGATACTTGGCTCATACAGAGCGGTGCCTCTAAGCACATGACAGGTCAGAAAGACATTCTCTCTAGCCTTATAGAGAAGGACCTCCCCCAGAAAGTTTCACTTGGAGATGGTTATCAGTGCCCTATCAAAGGAATGGGAGAATCCACCTACAAAATGGATTCAGGAACTCCGATGAGAATGAAGGATGTACTCTATGTACCAGGTTTGACAAAGAACTTACTTTCTATCTCAACCCTAGATAATAAAGGTTTCATGGTTGCATTCATAGATGGTGAAGTTCTTATGTGTCCTAAAGGAAAAACTATAGAAGATGCAGTTGTTATTGGAACATAAGAAGGATGTTTGTACAAGCTAAAAGGTCACTCAGATGTAGCCTTAACTCACTCTACTGAAATTCCTTGTGAACTTTGGCATAGAAGACTAGCTCACATCAACTACAAAGACTTACCATATGTAAGCAAGGTAGTTACATCTTTACCATAATTTAAGGTTGATCATGAAGGTGTATGTAAGGGATGTGCACAAGGAAAGAACATAAGGAATCCTTTCCCAAAGAGCGACAGTAAAGCAAAAGGAATCTTGGAACTCATCCACTCAGATGTATGCGGTCCAATGCCATCAAACTCTCTAAGCGGGTATGTATACTATGTATCGTTTATTGATTATTACTCTCGTAAGACTTGGGTTTATTTCTTGAAATCAAAAGATGAAGTACTCGAAAATTTCAAGGAATTCAAAGCCTTGGTAGAAAACCTCTCCGAAAGAAAAATCATGATACTCAGGTCAGATAATGGACGAGAGTACACCTCAAATGAATTTGGAAGCTTTTGCAGAGATGTCGGGATTATGGAAGCTTTTGCAGAGATGTCGAGATATCCTCAACAAAATGGTGTAGGAGAAAGAAAGAATAAAACAATTATGGAAGCAATAAAGACTATGATTCACGATCAAGATCTTCCAATGCACTTATGGGCTAAAGCAGCAAGAACAACAGTTTATGTCCAAAACTGATTATCCCATAGTGCATTTGGATTCAAAACCCCCGAAGAAATGTTCACCGGAAAAAACCCAGAAGTAAGCCATCTCAAAATATTTGGTTGTCCAGTATTTGTACACATTCCAAAAGATGTTAGACATCACCTAGGAGGGATGTGTTTCATGATGTTGGTACCCTCATTGATATGTTAATTAGTTTGAGTTAGAGAGGGTGTATTACATTATGATTTGACAATGATCTAACCTTTTTCTAATGTTAGATGGTGATGCACTTTAGGTTGGACTTTATGTTTCTTTGATATCATGAAGGGGTTTTGCAAGGGAGAACATCTTTTATTGCATGGTACAACACTTTATTAAAGTGTACCCCTCATTGGCACACATGTTCATGGTGATTTAATTTGTTGGTGACTAATTGGGAGGAGGAATATGGTTATATTTGAGCATTAACCTAATTTATTCAAATTAAGGTTAATGTCTTGAGCACCCTATTTTATATGCTTACTTTTCACACTTAGAGTGGCTATTTGGTCTTAGTTGGAGCTTTCTAGTGGTGTGCCCCTTTTCTTGGGAACAATTTTCAAGGCATGCAATATCTCTATTGGTTTCTTAGAGAGGCTGGCACACTTCTCTAGGCTGCACTCTCTTGGGTTGGTTGGACAATTTTATGACATGGCATATGGATGAGTATTTTATTAATGAGTTCTAACCACTTTGACACATTCTCCTTGGGCGCACTTCACTTGGAGAATATTTTATGTTTTGTTGGGTGGTTGAGGTAATTATATAACACAGTTTTCTAGGGTGCACCTCTCCTAGGTGTTCTCTCATCTTTATTGCATGGATATTTCAGCGATAGTTGGCATATTTTGACCATCATTGGAGAGTGCAGTCACCTCTTTGACTTGGCAAGAACATATTATTTTATTTGGGGTGGTTATGGTGGTTGTTATTGGGAGGCATGCGACACATGAGGAGGGTCACATGTGTGACTTAGCATGCTCTTGTACTTGGTCTTCATGCTATTTTTGGGAGATTATTCTTGGAGAGCGCACATGTGGAATGTTTCTTCTTGCTATTTTTGGATATTCTCGGAGGGCACACTTGTGGAGACATTTCTTGCTATTCTTGGATATATATATATATTCATGGAGTTTTGGCATGGTCAAAACCCTATTTCGCCCTTATCTCCATGGATTTGCTTTGTGGAGATGGTCTACTTTCTGTTTTGGGTTTTTGTCTACATCTTGTGGAGCGCTCCATCCACTTGGCATCTACCACATTCATCCATGGAGTTGGTTACCTTGGAACACACACATGTGAAGTGGTTGCATGCATGCACATTCTTGGAGGGTGCATTTCATGTGGAGACTTGGCATTTGACTTGGTTTAATGCTTTTTTTTGTTGTGCTTCCCCTTCATGAGCATTATTTGGTGTATACTCTTACTATTTTGAGGGAGAATTGCCTTAGAGAGGGTATTTTCCACATGTTGTAACATAGTCAAACATGGATAGAGGAGAGATCTAACTACTCCACTATTATAATATTATTTTGACTTGTCATCGAGTTAGTTAGAAAGATAATATATTTTATTGTATGAGAGATTTAACTCACTTTGTATAAAGAGGAGTTTCTTTCCATTTCAATTGTAATTGGGTAATTGGCAATTGGAGGATTATGAAAGAGAGAAGTGATAGGAGATTGTAGAACTTGGGGATGATTGATGAGGAGTTCCCTTGTATATCAAATTCTTGAAGATTAATGAAGGATGAGGTATTGCTGCTTTATAATATGGCTATTCTTTATGCTATTCATTTGTTGTTAATCTGATATCGGAATTTCTTGTTTTCAATCTTAACATAAAGGCCTAGTGATGAGAACATTACTCTTTTAGGAATAAGCAATGTGGGAATTTTCCCTCTTGTCTTATTTGCTGTTTTATTTCTACTCTTATTACCTTTCTTCTATCATATGTAGTTGCTGATTGGGAAATAATTCAGCTAGTAAAGAACACCCTTATGTTGAGTTGATGTGTGGCAAATTAAGCCCTCCAAGACTAGTTTCCATATCATAATTTCTAGCAAGCATCTTAAGGTTCAATGTATCAAATGGGTTCACTTTACCTTAGGTACTATTATCATTGTTAAAGTTTTAATGTTGTTCAATTACATTTAGTTTCTTTACAAATTTACATGAACTGAAGCATAAACCTTCAACAATAGCAACAATAATAACCAAGATCACAAGAAGAATAACCATGCACAGAGACACAAGTACATTAGAAAATGCTAAAACAAAATGATTATAATAGATTGATGTATTATTACAATGATGAGTGTTCCATATATAGAGAGCATATGGTGACAATCCATGAAAGGATGCATCCCTTGGATAATAAATAACTACTTATTTATTATATATATTTATACCTTGTATTATAAATATCATGTCATATATATATATATATATATATATATGGAAGAATGTTTTCTCGATGTTGTTCAAGCATCAACACTCCCTCTCAACGAGGGAGACATTCTTCATCATGCCAAAGCTTGTCTCTGAATTATACAAAACAAACTTCACCCTAGACTCATGACACTTGTTTGTCAGTCTTGGGAGATGTCCTTCTCCCACTTGAATCGAGGGGAAGATCCTTCTGCGACTCTCCCTTTGAGCCAATTGACTCTCTGAGATCAGGCTCACTCTGGGTCCGCATGTGAAAGCACCTCAAGCACCTCGAGTCCATATTATTCCTTGTCATGATCAAGGAAGGACTACGCCTGGGCCCGTTTACCACAAGTACACCTTTGTGATAAATGCATCTTATCTCCCTTGGTCTATAGCCCAATCTAGGAGAAGGTTCGCTCAATGCTTACTAGAGGGACTTCTAGAGGCTACTCCCTCTAGAAACACTAGGGTCAACTCCTCATAGTGTGTGACGTCAAGGTCAACTCCCTTGATGTGTCCTCATGGGATGTGTCATGTGTGATGTGCTCTCCACAAGGAACGTTGGGCTATAAGCCCAAACCCACTTATCCCTCTCTGATAAGTGTCATCACAGATCAACTCAACTCAGCTACATGGGAGTACGACCTGGAGAATGTCCCAGGAAGCTGCAAATATCAACACTCCCTTTCAGCGAGGGAGGCATTCTCTGCCACACCAAGTTTGTCACGAAAGTACTCGAACTTCGTCCTGGTAAGGGGTTTGGTAAGAACATCAACCACCTGCTCATCTGTAGGAAGGTACTGCACCATACTGCCTTCCAATGCACCATGTCTCGGATGTAATGGTACTTGATCTCAACGTGTTTCGATTTGTCATGAAACACTGGATTCTCTGAGAACTTCACATAGCTCTGGTTATCACAATGAATAACAGTGGAATTCAACACATGTCCAAATAAACCTGCAAGGAGTTTGCGAAGCCACACTGCTTCGCGAACTGCCACACTCAACGCAATGTACTCTGCTTTTGCGGTGCTCAAAGCCACAGAAGTCTGTTTCTTGCTACACCAGGAAACCATGGCCGATCCCAAAGTGAAGCAACACCTGAAGGTCTCTTTCTGTCCACCGTGTTCCCTACCCAATCAGAGTCAATATATCCTTGCAATCTCATACCAATACTGGAAGTATATTTCAGACCATGTCCAACTGTGCCTCGCAGGTATCTCAACACATGCTTCACAACAATCCAGTGCGTTTGTCTCGACTGACTCATAAACTAGCTAAGTGCACTCACTGCATAACTGATAACTAGTCTGGTGTTAACCAAATACATCAATGATCCAATTAGCTGTCTGTACAGGGTTAGATCAATCTCATCGGAACCAAGAGAAGACACACTTAGTTTCTTCAGATTCGTCACCATTGGTGTAGTCATGGGTTTACAGTTCAACATCCCAAACTTCTTCAATATCTCAACTGTGTACTTCCCCTCACTTAGGAAGATCTCATTAGTTCTCTGCCACACCTCTAGTCCCAAGAAGTAGTGCATCATACCAAGGTCCTTCATCTCAAACTCAGAGGCCAACACATACTTGCATTCAACAATAAGGCTCTCTGTACCGGTGAGAGGAATAAGTCATTACCATAGAGGACCAAAATCAAGGACTCACCATTAACAGTCTTGTAGTATAGGTTGGGATTAACAACACTTTTGCTGAGTCCAAACTCATCAGGTGTCCATCAATCCTCAAATACCAAGCTCGAGGTGCCTACTTGAGTCCATACTGGGCCTTCTTCAACCCGTACACATGAGACTTCTTCTCATGTATCACGAAACCATCTAGCTTCTCGATGTATACTTCTTCCTCAATCTCTCCATTGAGAAAGGTTGTCTTCACATCCATCTGATGTAGTCTCCAACCCATGGATGCTGCAAGGGCAATAATTGTCTGGATAGAAGTGTATCGAGCAACATGAGCAAATGTCTTCTCATAATCTATTCCCTCCACCTGAGAGAATCCTCTAGCAACAAATCTCGCTTTGTGCTTCTCGATGCTCCCGTCAACTCCGTGTTTAATCTTATAGATCCACTTGGAAGTCACTACAGACTTCCCCTCAGGTCTCAGAACAATATCCCACACATCATTCTTCATGATGGACTGATACTCCTCCATCATGGAATCTCTCCATACTGGCTGACTAGATGGCTCCTCATAACATGAAGGCTTAGAATCAATGATGTGGCTCATAGTTGCGGCATAACACGAATATATCTGAGGTCTCTTGCTCTGTCGAAAGGTACCACGAGGAGCTGCATGCCCTTTTGCCTCCTGTAGAGTTTGACGAGCCCATGCAGGTCTCTTTCGACCTACTACAATATCTCTGTGAAGATCAACTGGAGCTACAAGATCAACGAGATCAATAGGCTCAACTGTCTCCCTTTGAACTGCTGGAGGGTGAGGGGGAGAAGGCACCATCTCTTCCCATCTCTCACTATCAATCTCCATGTGAGATCCTTTAGATTTCCTGAAGGCTACCTCCTCCTCAAAGGTAACATCTCTGCACACCTCAATTTGTCTCTGATTAGGGATATAGATCTGGTATGCCTTCTAAAACTCATTGTACCCCACAAATGTACCCTTTCTGCCTAAAGGATCTAGCTTGGTCCTTTTCTCCTTGGGTACATGAATGTATACTGGACACCCAAATATCCTGAAGTGTCCAACATTTGGCTTCACTTCGGTGAAGGCCTCCTCGGGAGTCATGTTCCTCAAAGTCTTATGAGGACTTCTATTCTGAACATACACTGCAGTCATGGATGCCTCTGCCCACAGAAACATAGGTAAATGCCGATCATGAATTATCACCTTGATTACCTCAACAATAGATCTGTTCTTCCTCTCTGTGACTCCATACTGTTGAGGGTTGTAAGGAACGATGTAATCCCTCTTGATCCCTGCCTTAATGCATAAATCACTGAAATCTTGGGAGGTGTATTCTCCTCCATTATCTGATCTCAACACTATGATCTTCTTTTCGGTCAGGTTTTCGACCTGTGCTCTGTACTCCTGAACTCTAGCAAGGACTCCATCCTTGGTATTCAAGAAGTAAATCCAATTCTTCGGAGAGTGGTCATCAATGAAGATCACATAGTATAGGTATCCACTCAAGGAAGCAACTGTCATGGGTCCACATAAATTTGTATGAACCAAGTCCAAGATCCCCTTGGATCTGTTGTCACTGCTCGAAAAGGACCCCTTGGCATTCTTTCCAAGAGCACAACCTCTGCAAATGCCATTGTGTTCAACATGGATCTTTGGAAGGCCTGTCACCATCTTCCCCAGAGCGGGAAGAGCTGTATGATGTAAATGAGCAAGTCTGCTATGCCATAGTTCGCTCAAACTGATAGAATCATGTATCAAGGCTTGAACTGGTTGGACAATCAATCTGTAAAATTTGTCCTCTCGAACACCAATCATTCGAGCATAATCCTTACTAGAGTTCTTGTTCCATGCAAGAACCTTTCAATCAGAGAAAGCAACCTTGTAGCCTTTGTTCTCTAAGGCTGAAATAGAGACAAGGTTCCTTCTCATCCCAGTTACAAATAATACATCACTCAAATGGAGTGGGGTGCCATAATCCAATTGTAAGGAAGTGGATCCAACTCCCTTCACAGTATATATGACATCATCACCAAGTACAACATGCAAACGAGATTCTTTCTCTACTAGGTCTGTAAGGTGCTCTCTGTATCTAGTCATATGTCTGGAAGCACCACTGTCAATCAACCAAATATCATTATTAGTAGGAACCATACTTGAGAGGGCTGAAATGAAGAACTCTTCATTGTCCATGCTTGCATTCCTTGACTTCCTCTGAGGTGGTTCCGAATCAACATTAGCAGTGGAGGCATGTTGCTTTCCTTTCTTCAATGTAGGACAATTTTTTGCATAGTGGCCATACTTGTCACATCTGAAGCATTGAATTTTTGACATGTTCTTTTTGTGTTTAGAAGTTGGTGCTGACTTCCTTCCTTTAAATGTTTTTCCGAAACCTCTTCTTTTTCCTTTGCCTTTCCTTGCATGAGTAGCAAGGGCTTGATTGTCATCATGATGGGAACATTGCACGCCTCTAGCTGCAAGTTTGGTCTCCTCCTGAGTATAGTCTGCCCATAAATGATCAAACTTGGGCAATTTGGATCGCCCACTAATACTTTGAATGAATGTCTCCCAATAGCTTGGAAGACCATTAAGGGTAATCATGACAAGTTCTCTGTCAGAGATGATTTCACCAATAGCACCCAAATGATCTTTGATCTCTAAAATCGTCATGAAGAAGGTGGCAACTATATCTGACTTCGTCATCTTGAGATTTCGAAGCTGGTGTCTCAAGACAAGTGCTCTGTTGGTGTTGTTGCTCTCAAACAACTTCTTCAAGGTGTCGTACATCTGTTTAACTGTCTTCAAGTTGGAGATGGGAGGGATTGAATGGTCTCTCATAGAATAGATGATGATCTTTTTGGCTTTTGCATCATTCTTCGTCCATTGAGACTTTTCTGCATCATTAGCTAGTTCCGGTACAACTTCTTCAACGTACTTCATTAGGTCACTCTCTTCTAGAGTGATGAACAATCTAGATTTCCAAGAACTGAAGTTGATTATTCCATCAAGCCTATCTTCCACCCTAATATGGTTCACCATCGTAGCTGGAAGAGTGAAGAAACCTTAACCCGAGTTGCAGCTGCAACAAAACAACGAATTGCAGGAAAGGTACGAGGAGCTGCTATAGAAGGTCAACGCCTGTGCAATAGTCTTCTTTCAAGAACGCTGCTCTGATACCATGTTAAAGTTTTAATGCTATTCAATTACATTCAGTTTCTTTACAAACTTACATGAATTGAAGCATAAATCATGAACAATAGCAACAGTAATAACCAAGATCACAAGAAGAATAACCATGCATAGAGACACAAGTACAGTAGAAAATGCGAAGACAAAATGATTATAATAGATTGATGTATTATTACAATGATGAGTGTTCCATATATAGAGAACATATGGTGACCATCCATGAAAGGATGCGTCCCTTGGATAATAAATAACTAATTATTTATTATATATATTTATACCTTGTATTATAAATATCATGTCATATATATATATATATATATATATATATATATATATATATTTGGAAGAATGTCTTCCCAATGTTGTCCAAACATCAACAATCACAGGATTTGACACTTGTTCAAAGCCTCCACAAGATGCTAAACTTGCATAACAATTGGAGGTAATTGCCACTGTCACTTAGGAAATGTACTTCCCTCGTTTTAGTGATGGATGAGGATCCACCACAATGGAGGCTTCCCTTGTGACTTCAAGGGATCCTATAGCAAGCTAGAGGTAAGTCTATGGCCCCCTATGTTGGTCACTTGGTAAGATAGACTAGGTCTAGGGAAATGGGAAAGGTCAAGAAGAGTTTGGACAAGGTAATTGGTTGTACATGTGTGATAGAAGTATTCCAATGCATATAATGACAATTACCAAGTCTAAACAAATGAATAATCACTTAAAGTAAAAAGCGCTGTTGTAAGGAAATTGCAGCAATAAGCAATGTTATATCAGCAAAGGATATTTTGCAACAACAACAAGAAATCGAGGAAGAATGACTCGATTCTCCCCGGCAACGGCACCAAAATGTTATCACATGATTTGACACTTGTGCAAAGCCTTCACAAGATGCTAAACTTGCATAACAATTGGAAGTAATTGCCACTGTCACCTAGGCAATGTTCTTCCCTTGTTTTAGTGATGTATGAGTATCCAACACAAGGGAGCCTATAGGGATCCTATAGCAAGCTAGAGGCAATTCTATGGCCCCGTATCTTGGTCACTTGGTAAGATAGACTAGGTCTAGGGAAATGGGAAAGGTCAGGAAGAGTTTGGACAAGGTAATTGGTTGTATGTGTATGAGAGAAGTATTCCAATGCATATAATGACAATTACCAAGTCTAAACAAATGAATAATCACTTCTAGAACACTAGCTATCAAGTAAGAAGAGCTGTTGTGATGAAGTTGCAGCAATAAACAATGTTATATCAGCGAAGTATAATTTGCAACAGCAGCAAGAAATCGGCTCTTAAAATTATGAAATAAATTCTCAAAATAAAGCTCTTAATGAGTACAAGGATACCCAAATGTCAAACAATGGTTTCAACCTTCTTTAACTATGATATTAAGTAAAAAATCAGTAATTTTAACCAAGTATAATGGCTGTAGATTCATAGGCCTAGCATCAAATCTTCAAGAAAACAAACCCTAGGGTCTATAGCTTCATAAACCCTAGGTGCCGTTTTCCTTCTTCTAGGATGTCTAATTCAAGATCCAAGTGAAGTAGGTCAAACCCTAGGGTCTATAGACTCATGAACCCCAGGTCTTGAACTAGCTAAAGACTAACCCTAGGGGGATAAAGACTTTTAATCCCTATGCTAAGTCTTTAAATGCTTTAACAAATTAAGGTGAAAGAAAAAGGGAGGGGGATAAAGACTTTTAATCCCTCCCAGGGTTTCAAACAATAACTTAATAGCCACATATGAATACCACCTCTCTCACTCAGTTACCATGGGCTCTTTAGAAATGATGCCTATTGCAACATTTCTGGGGTTGGTATTTAGAGGTACATGATTGGAACAGTCTTAAAAATTGGATAAAGGAAATTCCTGGAAGCATAAATGTTGCACAGTGTGAAGGTCAAACAGAATGTTCTTTGTTGTCTTTCACATTGAGACATTCAAATTTTGTGACTCATTTTCAACCAAAGAAGATTTCTTTACTCGAAACTGACTTATTCCTGAAAAACATTGATTTACATCTTAATTTGTAGAGGTATTTCTTATGCCTGAAAAATATTGCTTGCAATCTTAATTTATAGAGGTATTTCTTATGTCCGAAAAACAATGCTTTCCATCCAAGTTAGAAAGTACCATATCAGAATTTTAAACATTTGAAAAATGTGGAAACATGGAAAGGAAGTCTCTTTGTCACGAAGTGGATATTAGTAAGCTTTTGCAATGCCTGGGATTCTCTCGTTTTCTTACTATAATTACACAAACCCCCTTTTAGGCTTTAATTACTGTCATTTATTTCTTTTAGATATTTCACTTGTTTTTAGCGTTTGACATTTTCTCCAATGTGATGGCTGTTATGATAAACCACAACACCTGTAACTTCTTTTGCATATTTCTACCTTCTTGTTAGCTGTTGATTCTGAGTTATTGTATCCATCATGGTCATTGTTATAGTCTGAATCTCATTTCTTAGTCCAAATATTCTTCATGATTAAATAGTCCAATACTATTGTCTTCCAGGTATATCGACTATCTTTTTCTCGGGGATTATGTAGACAGAGGGCAACACAGTCTGGAAACAATTACTCTGCTGCTGGCCCTGAAGGTAAGATAATGAGCACTGGCATTCTGTTTATTTACGAAAAATTAAAATCTGCAATGAAATTCATTTTCCTTTTCATTCTTCTTTGATCATGTGATTTTTAACGCATTGGATAATCAGATCGTTGTCATCTGTGCATATCATATAACCAAAATATTTTACAGGTTGAGTATCCTCACAATGTTCATTTGATCCGGGGAAATCATGAAGCTGCAGATATTAATGCACTTTTTGGGTTTCGAATTGAGTGCATTGAGCGCATGGTAACTCTGAACTTGTGACGTTACTTACGGCAGTGTTTCTTTGTTATAAGGAATATTTATTTGCCAAAAGCTCTTAATACTTACCTAGTATGTTGGAATTCCAAATGAGCAGGGTGAAAGGGATGGAATATGGGCATGGCATCGCATCAATCAATTATTTAATTGGTTGCCTCTGGCAGCACTCATTGAGAAAAAAATCATCTGCATGCATGGCGGTATTGGAAGGTCGATTAATCATGTTGAACAGATTGAAAATTTGCAACGCCCTATAACTATGGAAGCAGGATCGGTAGTTCTCATGGATTTACTATGGTAACAGTTCTGACTTCTTGTCTGTATTGTTTTCATTCAAAGGCATCACTTCAAGTTAGAAATGCTGGTGCAATAATTACAGGTGCAACATAACTTGCTGAAGGCATATCTTTTGTTTCTGCCTTTCAGGTCAGACCCAACTGAGAATGACAGCGTGGAGGGCTTGCGACCAAATGCTAGAGGGCCTGGATTGGTTACGTTTGGGGTAAGTGGTGTTTTTAAGATGTGATGAATGACATATATTTGTAGTTGTTTATTAATTACTACGTCACAAAACATGATGTCAGTAAAATAGGTAAATTCTGAATCCTATCTTATATAACCATAATACCAGGGCCAAATATGAGTAAGTGTGGTACAATGGATATACCTGTCCTGATTGAGGAAAACTATCAACTATTCCTGGCCTGCACTTAATTGTCATGATTCATAATACGTACAACTGTAACTTAGCTGAAAACAACATAACCTTATACACTGATGAGAACCACTGTTTCTTTATCCCCGGATTTTGTCCAAGTCAAATATATTGTAGTATACATTTTTCCCACTTTTGTCCAGTTAATTTCCAGTGGACAAATTATGCATTTCTCATCCTTCTGTCCTATAAAATTGAGTTACATCTATTTTTTAGCTGATTATTTATGTTCTAGCTTCTAATACAAATGTAACTATGAATTGCAAGATCACTTCCGACATCCATCTTTTAACTATCAAGTTTTCTGCATATTATCATAATAGTAGCACATCTAATACTGATTTCTTGTATTTTTTGTAATTTATGAGAGTGGCATTACTTTATCTGTGATTTCTATTGTTTGTAATTTATGGAGGGCTTGCAACCAAATGCTAGAGGGCCTGGGCTGGTTATGTTCTAGCTTCTAGATATGAAGGGAACTATGAGCTGCATGATTACTTCCAGCTTCAGTCTCTTAAGTATCAAGTTTTCTGCAAACTATCGTTTCAGTAGCATATCTAATATCTGATTTCTAGTATTTGTATTTTATGAGATTGTGGCATCACTTTATCTCTCCGTTTTCAAATGTGCCACATTCTTATTGGGTTAATGGTTATAGATTTGTGTGGAAATATAGTATATACTCTCCTTCTATTCTTGGAATCCTTTCTGCAGAATTCACTAGAGACTGCTGGCATCACTCTTTGCTTTTATTTGTTTATATCAGAGTAGTCATCTGCAGTAACAAATGGAAAATCATAGTTACTGGATCCACCTCTTGGGATCAAGATTTGGCATTTCTTGGAATCAAGATTTGGATCCCCTTCGGATATGTTTCCAGTTTGGAAGCGCTGGAGGGTCCATTCAAGATCTCTGTGTGGCTTGCCAGAAATGTCAAGCCAGTGGATCCTAACTATGCCTCTGGCTAAGATTGAAACCTAGAAGGGGAATAGCCCTATGTTGCTAGGGGGTGGATCCACGGATCCCTGTATTGGATACGGATTTGGATCTGGATCCACTGGGATCTACCTAGGATCCGCTCTGTGGCATGGGTATTCTTATACATGTAAAACGCTGGTGCCGTAAACATCAATAATTGGAAAATTCAACCAGCATTGTAAACGTCAAGTATAAGAAGAGTAGTTGACGGCCATTATAAATTTTAATATATAAGTTTTGAAATGAATGCAGAAGGTAACTTTATACCCTATAAATTTATAAACTTAGGGTATATCGTATAAGTTTGTAAAATTAAGTTTATATAATGAATGTGGAAGGTAAAATTATATCATGGTGAATGTAAAGTTTATATAATGGTTTAATCTTTTAGCAATTTTACCTCAAAATATGTTTATATTAAAAACATTCCCAGTAAAGATTATTAAAAGCAGTCCGGTCAACAACAGGGGTCGAAGCCATTACAATAATAACTTGTTAAGAGTTGAACATGTCGTTTGCGGGAATTGAACCTGGGTGGGGAGGATAACAATCATTCCTCCCAACCACCCAAGATAAACCCAATTGACATTATATAAGTATTACATATTACATGTATATACAAGTTATATATATTTAAAATTTTTATATAAATTTCATCTTTAAAAATTATAAATAATATATTTATATTGTTTGTACTTTCTGTTTCCCCACTGTATCTAAATCCTGGCTTTTCAAAAAACTGGCGGATCCAGATCCAGGATCTGGAAACGAATCCTTGTAGCTTAGGAATTGGTTGAGCAGCCACTCTCTTGAAGCAAGGTTTACACCTACATCCACTCTCTTGAATCAGAATCGGCAGAAGAAATCTAGTGCGGGTGCTGTGCTCGTCCAGAAATTAGGAATCGGGGAATTGGAACCCTGACCCTAATATATATATATATATATATATATATATATATATATATATATATATATATATGTTTTTTTAATATTTGTTTTTCCTAAATCACTAGCTATAGCTATAAATTTGCTGAAATCTGAATTAAATACAAAATATGCTTCAATTCTGTCACCTGAAATGGATCCACTTTTTCCGGAAATGGATCCAATTTCAGGAAGCAGATCTGATCCCAAAAATAGAAAAAATCGAAGAATCTGAGATTCCGATTCAAGAAGAATCTGGTGCAGGTATGAGGGGCTCTAAGGTGAATCCTGTAACTATGCTGCTCAATGGTGCCATATAATTGAATCCTATATGTGGCCAATGGGGGATGTGCTGACTGATTTAAAACATCAACTGGAAATAGTTGTTGAAGCCATTCACCAAGAGAAAACAAACTTCAGATTCTTTGACTTGTGGTTGAGTCAGATCATAAGCCGGACTTCATTAAGTACTCATTTGATTACAGTATGATGATTTGTGGACTCTAGAATCTAGAGGCCATTTAGAGCGTAAGGTTTGTGTACTTCCTAAGGTTTGTGTACTTCCAGTAAGAACTTCAATTATATGTATCACATAACTTGTATTTCAATGGCATTTTGTTATAGCCACCCTTACATGCTCTATACATTAGCAAACTTTGCATATTTGATGTCGAATTGTTTGAATTTACATTGATGTACAGAAGTAATGTGCTATTTAAAAAAATCTATTATTTGAAATATGAATATTTTTTTGTATTTTTGCAATACCATGCTGTACCCATTTCGGAATCTGGTACCTGTTTCCACGTTTCATCAAACCTAGAAGATATGGTTCCTGTGCAATTACTGAATTTATGTTATAAATGGTAAAATAAATTTTCAGGGAGAAAGAACAAGGTTTACGGCCACTCTCTTGAAGCAATTGCAATATCTGCAAATGTATAGATAGCTATTTGTGATAATCTGTTAAGTCCTTTGGTCATTTCCCTCTAAGAAAATTTTCGAATGTAATTGGTATCTATAAGTTTGGAGGAATCCATTCTCATAGGATTTTCACCTATGCTGTAGATGTCTAGAATCTAAACACATTCATCTTCCTTATTTATGGAGAAACACATTTTCTGGTTCCTTTATAAAGCTTTCTTGCAGGGAGATTCCTGCGGCTTAGTTTCTAGTATTGTGTCAAAATCTACCTGTCCTTCTATCCACTTGAGCATTCTCTATGATGTACAGAATTGTTTTCTGTGATTTAGGTTATCTGCTATTCTGGAAGCTGTGTGGCTGTTCATATTAGTGTGTTTGGTAACTCTCTAATGGAAAAAATAAATGTAAGGATAAAATACAATGCCTATTTTCTTTATTCATCCAAGCTTTATGTAGCTGCAATGTATTATTCACTTCTTAATGATAATCTTTTGAAATAAAGGTCAGCTTACATTCCTTGGATTCTCATAGAAATGTTTCTGACAGTCCTGAGCACCATTTCAGTAGGTCCTTGCTTGTTCCATAGATGTACGAAGCTCTGAGCAAGGATATTTTTGAAGAAACCCTCATTACGGCTCTATAAATTTCTGTTGCATAAGAATCATGCAGTTTAGTTTCTGGGACTTATAAAAATCCATTTCTTCTAAGCATTCTCTATCACTTGAATCTCGTATTTTTTGGTATTTTATTCAGCTCTGGGCCACGTAACATGATCTTAAGCCTGTTTATTATGAGGGCACGAATTTCTAGACATTTGTTTTTCTTCTTTTCTAGCAGATTGAGTGGAGTTTAGGTTCTTGAGTTTTTGATGGAAAGCTAGCCAACTGATTAAGCCTATGGTGTCTTCCACTTTTCAGCCTGATCGAGTGATGGAGTTTTGCAACAATAATGATCTACAGCTCATTGTACGAGCACATGAATGTGTCATGGATGGTTTTGAGCGTTTTGCCCAAGGCCATTTAATAACCCTTTTCTCTGCCACGAATTATTGCGGTAATTTTATACTTGCTATATGGACTTCAGTGTGGAAATTAATTTAACTGGCTCACTGACGGAAATTATT
>ML781291.1:171567-185934 GCA_009831015.1 Picea engelmannii | reverse complement strand
TTGGTTTTTAAATTTTTTTATTTGGGTTTTTAATTTGGATTTTGAATATATTTTTTTAAATGTATTTTTGTCTTCATTAAAAAAAATATATGTGAAGATTTTCTCCTCTTTATTTATTTTTTAATGTAAATTTAAGAAAAACAAAAAATGTTGGTAATTTTTTTTCAAGTGACCATTTAGGATCCAATTTTGGGTTTTTTACTTGTAGGGATTTGTTTTCAAGGACACAATTTCAATTAGGTCGTAATTAGCTGCAATTTTAACGTTTAGAATTTTTTCTTTTCTTTAGGTAGCGTCACATTTTTATTTAGGTGTTGATTTTAAGGTTTTTCTAAGCAACTATTTTATGTTTTAAGGCCATCCTTGAAAAAAGTTGTAATTTTGACCTGGTTAGAAAAATTGGTGCTATCGGTAGCACCACTTTTTGATTTGGGGGTCGATTTTAAAGTTTTTTTGAGAAACCATTTGATCCTTTAAGCCCATGCTTGAAAAAAGTTGTAATTTTGACCCAATTACAAAAAATGGTGCTACTGGTAGCACCACTTTTTGATTTGGAGGTTGATTTTAAAGTTTTTTTGAGCAACCTTTTGATCCTTTAAGCCCATGCTTGAAAAAAGTTGTAATTTTGACCCAGTTACAAAAATGGTGCTACCGGTAGCACCACTTTTTGAATTGGGGGTTGATTTTCATGTTTTTTATGCAAAAATATGGGTTTTAAGGGTTAGAGTTCTCTCGTTTTGAGGTCACAGTTCTCATTAAGTTGGTAACTTTGTTTACCTCGAACCCTTGTGGTTGCTCCACATATACTTTCTCTTTTATTTCACCATTCAAGAAGGTTGTCTTCACATCCATCTGATGCACCTTCCATTTTATTACTGCGACCAACGAAAGTATAGTCTTGATCGAGGTATATCTTGCCACTGAAGTGAATGTCTCCTCATAGTCAGTGCCCTCATTCTGAGAGAATTCTCAAGCCACAAATCTAGCATTATACTTTTCAATACTGCCATCAACTGCATGTTTCGTTTTGTAGATCCATTTTGAACTTACTATTGATTTCTCCTTTGGTTTGGGGATCACATCCCAGACATAATTCTTTACTATGGACTAATATTCCTCCCCCATGGCATCCTGCCATACCCTCTTTTCTGCAACCTCTTCATAGTTGGACGGTTTTGCATCCATGATATCACACAAACATGCCACATAGCTGGAATATGGTTTTGGCTTCTTACTTCCCTGAGATATTTTTCTGGGGCACCATATTTTTTTGCATCTCTGATAAGCTCATGTGCCCAAGTTGGTCTTCCCTTGCGAGAAGGCATCTCTGATGAGCTCATGTTCCCAAGCTGGTCTTCTCTTGCGAGAAGACATCTTTGTTGGCCTCTGAGGTTCTACCATATCATTATCCTCATGAATGATTTCCTCTGGTTCAACTGCTTCTGCCTATGGAACTCTAGTAACTTCATTCTCCTCCTCATGAACCTCTTTTGCACACTCCTGTTTTGATTTGTTGCAAGCTGCACTCTCATCGAAGGTGACATCTCGGATAATCTAAACTTTTTGGTGATTGGGAATATATATCCTGTATGCCTTCGATGTGTCAATGTAACCAACAAATATGCCATTCTTTCCGGATGGATCCAATTTTGTCCTCTTTTCCTTGGGGACATGCATGAATACGGGGCAACCAAATATCCTTAGATGGATGAATTTCGACTTCTCTCCTGAAAACATCTCCTCTAGTGTCTTGTTTTCAAGTACTTTGTGGGGACTTCTGTTCTACATGTACACTGCAGTCTTTGCTGCTTCTGCCCACAGATGCACATGTAGATATTGATCATGGATCATAGCCTTCACTGCTTCTATGATCACCCAATTCTTCCTTTCTGCTACCCCATTTTGCCGATGATTGTAGGGAGTAGAAAGCTCCCTCTTAATCCCAGCTTCCTTGCAATATTCTTTGAATTCCTCTGAAGTGAATTCTCCTCCATTACCTGATCGCAAGGTTTTTATCTTTCGCTCTGTCAGGTTTTCTACCAGTGCCTTAAATTCTTTGAATTTTCCAAACACTTCATTCTTTGCCTTCAACAAATAGATCCAAGTTTTACGTGAGTAATCATCAATAAAAGACACATAATATACATACCTCTTAGTGAAGTTGTTGACATTGGTCCACACACATCCGAGTGCATGATGTCCAATACTCTTTTGGCTCTACTATTGTTGTTGGGAAATGAGTGCTTCACGTTCTTTCCTTGTGTGCAACCTTTGCACATGCCGTTTGGTTTTTCCTGGATCTCTGGTAGTCCCGTCACCATTTTGCTCACATTCGGTAGGGCCTTGTAATGTAGGTGAGAAAATATCCTATTCCATAATTCACTGGGATTCACAGTGTCATGAATTAATGCTGAATCTGATCGCCCTTTCAATATGTAGAGTCATCCCTCTTGAACTCCAGTTACCAAAACATCATCAAAAGTATTCCTTCTAGGCCACATAAAAACTTGTCCATCAACACATGCAAATCTATAACCCTTCTCATCCAATGCTGAAATCGAGAGAAGGTTCTTCTTCAATATAGGAACATAGAGAACTTCCTTCATCTTCATTGGATTTCCCGAGTCTAACTTGTAGGAGGCTTCTCCTACTCCTTTGATCAAATATTGATAGTCATCTCCCAATTTCACCTTGTGCGGTGAATCCTTATGAGTAAGGTTAGACAAGGAGTCTTTATAACCTGTCATGTGCTTGGAAACACCACTGTCCACCAACCAAATGTCACTTCCATGAGTGACATTTCCCGTAAGGAATGAGATAAGAACATAATACTGATTACTTGATTCATCTTCCTTTGCAAAATTCTTGGGTGGCTCATCATCTTCAGCTATATGAACATGATGCCTTTTACCTCCTTTGTTTTCCCTTGGTCTCTGAATGAGGGAATAATTCCTAGCAATGTGTCCCATTTTCTGACAACAAAAACATATGATATTTGGGTTATTTCTTCGACCCTTCTGAAACTTCTTGGGTAAGGAGGGTTATTTCTTGCTCTTTCCTTTCCTGGTGTGGGTGGCTAGGGCTTGATCATCATCTTCCATATTCTCTTCTCTTGTTTCCGTCCTTGCTTCTTATTGGTTGCAATCTTCCCATAGCCTACTGAACTTGGGTAGCTTCCTTCTTGAGCATATCCCTTGAATAAATGCATCCCTTGAACTTGGGAGGCCATTCAAGGTGGTCATCACCATTTATTCTCCATTCACTCTATCACCAATGGCTTCTATCTTCTTCTTGATCTGATTCACTCTTGAGAAGTAAGAGTGGATGGTTTCTGAATTATGCATCCTCACATTCTTTAACTCAGTTCTCAAGGTTATTCTTCGGTTGATGTTGTTTCCTTCAAAAAGTTGGGTTAAGGCATCCATCATTTCTTTTGGAGTGGATAATGAAGATATGTGATGAATAAGATGGTACTTAATGGAGCCTGCAATAATCCTCTTTTCTTTGACCATATCCTTCTTGTGCTCTGCTTTAGCCTCATCTCCCTCTTGTTTTGAAACCTCTTCTTTAGTGAAATTCCCTAGATCATGTTCTTCTAGGAGGAGGGATACTTTGTAGCTCTAGGCCCTGAAGTTGTCAACTCCCTCCAAATTCTCATTAATCTTGGTTATGGTAGTCATCCTGCCCCTAAATCACAAATCCTGGATTTTGAAGATCCGATCTAGGGAAAAAATGCACTCCACTAGGGCGCACTTGATGGTGGTCTTATCTTGTCTGAAAACCACTTCTATCAAGAAAATTGGCTCCTTTTGTCTTCTAGATTTGCGAACTGTCTTCTATTCAGGCCTACTCTAATACCATGCTAGAATTTTAGAACTTACAATTATCTTCTTTTACATTCATTAACAATTGCATGTAATAGGATCACTGAAAGATAAACAATCACAGAACACAAGATATATCCTGGGAAACCCTCATGGGGGAGAAAACCTAGCAACCAATTCTTCAATATAGTTTCCTTCAACCAATACAATGTCACAATATATCTCTCCACAAATAGACCAAGACCAAGATACCAAATACCATGAAACCAAGACCTCCTTTGCTAGACCTCCTTTGCTATGCTCCAAATACACAATAGTAGGCGATTTGTATGTGTATGAAAATGAGAGGAACTCGACCTCTATTTATACACATAACTTGACTCCATAAAAGATGCAACCCTAAGAGGGGTCGTTTTGAATTTTACAATACGGATAACAACAAAAGAATAATTTCTTTTGAGCCTATTTATACAATAAGATTACAATAACCTTCTCGAGGTTTGACCAATACAAATACAAAAGAATATCTTCCATATTTACATCAAGATATCAACACGGTCTACAGTCCTCCATCCTGAATCTTCTTAGGATCTTCACTGCGTACTTCCCTTGACCAAGGAAGATCTCTCTCGATACTTTCCATACGTCTAACTCCAAGAAATAATGCATCAAGCCAATGTCCTTCATCTCGAACTCAATAGCTAAATCTGCTTTGCACCTTGCAATAAGCTCCTTTGCACTTGCGAGAAATAAATCATCCATGTACAAAACCAAGATGAGTGGATCAGACCCAACATGTATGAAGTAAAAATTAGCACCCACCTCACTCTTGGTAAAGTCCATACTCTGCAAGTATCTGTCAATCTTGGAATACCACGCCTTGGGTGCTTGTTTGAGTCCAAACAAGGATTTCTTAAGCCTACACACATGAGACTCCCTCCCATCTACCTCAAAGCCCTGAGGTTGCTCTATATATACTTCTTCCTCAATAACTGTGTTGAGGAAAGATGTCTTCACATCCATTTGATGAATTCTCCACCTCATAATTGAAGCAATAGAAATAACAGCTCGAATAGAAGCATACCTGACCATCAGAGCAAATGTCTCATTGTAGTGCACTCCCTCTCTCTGGGAGAGCCCTCTCGCCACAAACCTCATCTTTAACTTCTCGATGCTACCATCTGCAACATGCTTGATCTTGTAGAGCCACCTGGAACTCACAACCGACTTCCCCTCCGATCTCGACACTATGTCCCAAACATCATTCCTCATAATAGAGGTGTACTTCTTTACCATGGCATCTTGCCAAAATTGTTGATTTGTCGCTTCCTCAAAACTGTAAGGATTAGCATCAATGATTCTATTCATAAGAACCATATAGTTCAAAAACTTCCTTGGAGGCTTGTGCTCTCTAACTGCACTCCTAGGAGTCTCACCAACATCCCTCAATGTTTGTAATAATCACCTAGGTCTCCTGATAGAACTGAAAGGGGCTAACTCCTCCCCATTTGAAGTTTGACTCCCTGAATTGGAAGGTGCTATCTGTTTCTCATCCTTTGGAGCCTACTACTCCCCGTCCTTTGTCACTGCTGATGACTCCTGAGATCTCCTAGATGCCAATTTCTCCTCGAAATTAACATCTATGATCACACCTATTTTCCTCTGCACTGGTATGAATATCCTGTAAGCCTTTGAGGTCTCAATGTACCCCACAAATATACCCTTCTGTCTTGTAGGCTCCAACTTCATCCTCTTCTCCACAAGAACATGGATATATTCTGGACAACCAAAGATCCTCAAATGTCTTATCTCTGGCTTTACCCTTGAGAATGCCTCCTTCGGAGTCTTGTCCTCCAATATTCCATGAGGACTCTTATTCTGCACATATACTGTCGTGTTACATGCCTCTGCCCAAAGAAACATAGACAAATCCTCGTCATGTATCATAGGCTTGGAATAATCGATGATGGAATAATTCTCTATCTGCAACCCCATTCTACTGAGGGTTGTATGAGACTGTCAACTCATGTTGATCCCTGCCTCCTTGCAGAAATCATTGAAGTCATTGGAGGTGTACTCTCCCCTATTATCCGACCTCAAGACTTTGATATTATTTCCTGTCTAGTTTTCCACTTGAGCTTTAAACTCCTGAAATTGACTGAAGACCTCATCCTTGGTCTTCATAAAGATCTAGGTTTTCCTGGAAAAATCATCAATGAATGTCACATAGTATGATGCTCCTTGAACTAATGCTATTGATATCAACCCATTCACATATAAATGGATAATATCTAAGATCCCCTTGGACCTACTCTCGCTGCTTGGAAAAGAAGCCTTGGCATTCTTTCCAAGTGTACACCCTTTGAACATTTCTTGCTTCTCAATACCGAACTCTAGAAGATATGTAACAATCCCCCTAAGAATCGAAAATGCCCTACAATGTAGGTGTCCCAACCTCTTGTGCCATAGCTCACATAGTCTGTCACTGTCGTGTACCAAGGCCTGAACATGCTTGATCTGCAACCTGTACAAAGTTCCCTCTCTAACCCCAATGACCACTGTTATGTCTGGGTTAGCTTTCTCTAGACATATGAGTACTTTCCCTCTCTGAAAAGTAACGCCAAAACCCCTATCCTCCACAACTGATATTGAGAGTGAATTCTTCTTCAGTCCTCGTACGTAAATAAAATCCTAGGCATCAACCATGCCTCCTAACTCAAGTTGAAACATAACTATTCGTTTTCCCTTCATTTCATACTTGGCATCATCACCAAGCTCCACATGAACATTTAAGTCCCTCTCCACCAGACTGCTAAATAACTCTCATGCTTTTGTCATATGAAGAGATGCACCACTGTCCAAGTACCACACACTCCTAGTAGCTATGTTGGTAGAAATGAAATAAATTAGTGAGAAATCCTTCTCAAACTTTGCTGCAAAATCATCTAGCTGTGTCTTTGCCGATGCTGCTGTTTGCATCTTTCCTTTTCCCTTCTTCTACGAACACTGATATGCATAATGTCCATTCTTATGACATGAGAAGCACTTGATTTTACTCAAGTCCTTCTTCCCTGGATGCGATGATCCTCCATCATTGTTACCCTTCTTGCTAGAACTCTTTACTTTTCCCTTCCTTGTCTTACCGACAAGGGTCAAGTTTTCATCACTACTTCCCTGCTTGCTGCTCTTAGACTCCTCCCAAGTCTCTCTCTGGATTCAATCATCCCAAATCCTTTGCCAATCTGGGATTTTTTCCCAAGTGCAAACTCCCTTGACAAATGGCTCCCAAGATTTGGGGAGACCATTCCATGTCACACTCACGAGCTCTACATCATCCATTTTCTCCCCTATGGTTGCAAGTTGATCACGTACCTGAGTGATCCTCATGAAATAGCTGGTAACATTGTCAAATCTAGACATATGTATAGATTTGAGTTTATTCCTTAAGACCATCTTCCTATTGGAGATATTACACACTCACCTAGGTAATTATTTTCGTAAGGTTGATAGTCCAATGTTGAGGGTGCTTCTATAGATGAGAATATTATTTCTTGAGAATATTCCCCTACAAAATAGGGTGCCTCCTACAAAATAGGGTGCCTTCCCTCTTCAATTCAGCACCAATTACACCTAATTTAGACTAGTGGAATCTACTTATGCATGAAAACCTCGGTTTTATAACAAGTAGTCGCATGCTCACCTTGGTTTCCTCACTATGAGGGTGCATATCTCATGCATGTGGCCAAGAGGGTGCATATCTTGTGATTTCATGTGTTTCTCTCACTTCCACATGTGATTTAATTAACTGATGATTGCATGGACCATTTAACTAGAACTAGGTGGTAGATTACTTCAGTTTCTGTCAGTGAGTGTCTAGATCTCTCTAGATCACTACTATGAAACATTCACTTAGCCATGTAGAGTATATCATGTGTATTTTTACCATTTACTCATTCATTTAATACAATTCATTCTTTCTCTCAAGCTTGTCTCTCTTCTCTTCTCTCTCACACAAACTTTGTGTGATTTGTTTCCTAGCTAGGTTCACTGTGAAAACTAAACACGGTATCAAAGCCTTGATTGCTAGGAGAAAGTGCATAAGTATTTTATTTGCAGGTTCATGAGGAAGATGCAGTCATAAAGGATGGATAACTTGTCATGCCCCATATTATTATTAAATAATAATATCAAGAATATAATAATTCTCCTAAAACAATCATACTAAATACTTATTGGAATAAATAATAATAAAGAGGTATATAATAATTATCCTAAAGGGGGTCATAAAAAGTATTTATTATGGATATTAGGGTAATTAAAGAGAATGGTAAAATACGTAACCGTAATTAATGGGGAAACCATAAGGTATAATAAATAATTAAATAATGGACCCTAGGGATTGGGTTGTGATGTGGACTTTCGATGTCTGTTATAGTCACTTGGGTGGTTTTATACTGACCCAACAGAGAGTGTTGTGAATGATGGTGATCTAATTAAAAACCTATAAGAAACATAATCAAGCTAACTTCGGGACAATGTTCCTTGAATAAAGGGTGTACATCATGCCCCATATTATTATTATTAAATACAAATAATAATAATAATATCAAGAATATAATAATTCTCCTAAAATAGTCATAATAAATACTTATTGGAATAAATAATAATAAAGAAGTATATAATAATTATCCTAAAGGGGGTCATAATAAATATTTATTATGGATATTAGAGTAATTAAAGAGAATGGTAAAACAAGTAACTCCAATTAATGGAGAAACCCTAAAGTATATTAAGTAATTAAATAGTGGACCCTAGGGATTGGGTTGTGATGTGAACTTTTGATGCTTGTTGTAGTCACTTGGGTGATTTTATACTAGTCCAACAATTGATGTTGTGGAAGGTACATAAGATAAAAGAGGGTGTTGTGGATGATGGTGAGCTAATTAAAAACCTATAAAAAACATAATCAAGCTAACTTTGGGACGAAGTTCCTTGAAGGAGGGGTGTATGTCATGCCCCATATTATTACTATTAAATATAAAGAATAATAATATAAAGAATATAATAATTCTCCTAAAACGATCATAATAAATACTTATTGAAATACATAATAATAATAAAATATATAATAATTATCCTAAAGGGGATCATAATAAGAATTTATTATGGATATTAGGGTAATTAAAGAGAATGGTACAATAAGTAACTATAATTAATGGAGAAATCCTAAAGTATACTAAATAATTAAATAATGGACCCTAGAGATTGAGTTCTTTACCATGGATTGATTCTATATAAAGAGGGAAAATGACAAGAAAAAAACATCTCTATCTTTTGGCACATCTCTCTTTGTCTTAAGCTTTGGAGAGGGTAAGGATAAGAATTCACTCACATGGTAGTAGATTGAAGGCTCATGGGTGGCCTGCTACTAAATATTAGAGGGATGGAGTACTCGCCGACAATACTTCTCATGCCTAATAACTACTTCAAGTGGAAGCTAAAAATTCCACATCAACTCATATGCGTAGGCTTGTATCGGATTACCATGGCTACAGAGGTGGAACCGACATCATCTATCGAGAAGAACATGTATCTCAACCGCATGGATGAGGCTTATGACCTCATCTGCATGTCTTTGTTCTCGAATCTTTTGTTTCACATTGAAGCATGTACCACACCAAATGATATTTGGACAAAGTTGGAGGACCTCTTTGGAAAACATGATGAAATAAGAGGCCATATGCTCGAAGTAGAGCTGGATTTCTTAGATCCGAGGAATTTCGATAACATCCAAGATTTCTTTACAAAGTTCAAGTCACTTATTCTACATATAAATGGATGCAGTATAAACAAATCAACTAAAAAAAATAAGTTAATCCTTTCTATCTTGGAAAAACTTGGTCCGGATTATGTTGTTTTTGTCTCATTGTTCCATACAAACAAATTCACTTAAGGAGAAACTTGGAAAATTCCGACATTGGATCAGTTTATTGAATCCTTAATGCATGAACAAGATAAGTTCATCAAAATTGGGATAATCAAGGGACCCAATGTGCAAACACTTGCTGTGCATGAGAGCAATGACACTTCCAAATCAAAGTCCAAGTATAAAATCAAGGGAAAGGCGTATACATATCTAAAGAAGGAAGGATACTCCAAACCCTTCGATGATTCCTCAGCCTCCAAAGGTGGAAAAGGAAAGAAAGGAAGTCTAAATGTAGTTACTTCAACCACGACTATCATCCCAAATCATCATGCATGAAGAAACATATTGATTTGATGACACAAATACTTCAGAAGAACAACCTTGAGCAACACATTCCCGAGGCTGCAAAGAAGAAGCCGAAATATCAAGCACCATCAAAACGAGGTAACTCTCATGCATTGATTTCCATTAACTCTTCTCATGATGCATGGATATAGATTCAAGTGCATTCCATCAGGTGGCAACAAAAAAAATGTTTTAACTTCTATTTATACATGCACGGGTCCTCCCATCCTCATGGGAGATGATACCTCAATTGAGGTAATTGGCTATAAGGGAGAGTAGAACTCCAACACAAAATTTTTGAGGACGTCTTGTATGTTCCAAAACCCACCGTGAATTTTCTCTCTGTTTATTAGACAACACATTCCGGTACAAGAAAAAAGGGTGGAGTTCACACATAATTCCGTAACCATATTTGATATGCATGATAACTCCACGATTGTTGTTGGTGAGGTAAACCACCAATCACGTTGGTATAATTTCAGTAAGTTCATTGCTAAATATGATTCTTATTTACTACTGATGCATGATGATGATGATAGTATATTATGGCATGAGAGATTCAACCATCTAAAATTCAAATAAATGCAAGAACTATGCAAACAAGAAATGGTCATCGACTTTCCCAACATACACTTATCCAAAGGAGTTTGTCAATTATGTGTTCTTGGCAAACATCCTCAAGAGAAGTTTGATAAAGGGAAGGCTTGGACGACTTTCTCTCCTTTGAAACTCATCCACATTGATCTGATGTGACCCTTTCTTCATCCATCCATCAACAAAGTGAGGTATGTTCTTACATTTATTGATGATTTCTCATGATACACTTGGGTGTATTTTCTGAGGTAGAAGTCCAAAGTTTTTTAGCATATCAAAGACTTCAAAGAACATTGTTATAGCAAGATTTGCCTCACCCTATGAAAATTTTCTCAGAAGGTCCTTTTCCATTTCCCTATGAAGACTTGAAGTCCCTTTTTGCAAATCCCAGAGCTAGAAACAATATTTTTCCACATACATGCGCCCTAACTATTATAAATCATGCGTATACACAGGTTGCACCATTACATCCCACATACATTGGGTTTTTTTCCCAAAATTAAAAAATAGTGTCGGGTTTCCATGTCACGTCATGAGATCCATGATCCTTGACCTTTCATATACTGGAAATGTTCCAAATTGGCCCTTCAGTTCCATTTGAAGGATATAAATGGGCCATATCCGAGCTATGGAAAAGAGGAGAAGAATTCAACTTTGAGAGAAACGTTACTCTGGAGAAATTATTCACTCCATATTAAGTCTGCATCCCTTTGTCCTTTTAAGTCTGAACACATTGTTCAGCCCCTAAGATCTTCCCTACTTGATTGAGAACCTCATTGTCTCTCTTATATGAGCTTGCCTTTGGTGGAGGATTGAAGTGGTGGAGGCCCAACTGGAAGGGACTTAGTTTCTGAGTTCCGAACCACACCGACACAAAAGTTTGTAATTCATTCACTTCTGCTGATTACATTTTAATAAAAATACTCTTTTATCGTCCAATTGATGTCTTGAAAATATTTGAATTGTTATTCCATGGGCATATTTGTTATGAATATTGATGGATTATTCTATTGAATGTGCTAACTTTATACATTATCACCATATGCTTGTGTTTCTTGGTTGTTGAGGACAAGTTGCAGGTGTATCGCTTTGAGTCGAGTGCTCAATGGTGGAATTCATTGAATGTCTGGATGAGGTAGGCTCCTTATCTTGTCTAGTTAGCATATTTGTTTATATAGAATACCTAGGATTAGAGTTGATTTTTGCAGTCATTTTCGTTTGTTGTGGTTTACCCCATGTCATAGAGATATTTTCCTCGTAACAAAATTGGCGATCATACTGGGGATATAATCTTCTTTTCGGGGGTTAGAGTGTTTTTCTCCTTTGATTGCTCTCGTTTATATTGAGTTTATTGTTATCTGATTGCTTGACATCCCCTGTTCATTTTGAGTCTGAGTTTCTTAGCCTTATCCTTAACCTGACAGTGTTTTAATACATATACGTGGGTTTTTACCTGACAGTCGTGTACATACGCGTGATTTCCTTCCGCAAGAGGTGTATATACATGGTTTTCTCCTGAACAATCGCATACATCATCCTCTTTTGGTTGATTTTTGAATTTGATGTTTGCTGGGTAAGTTTTGATGGTTTCTGAGTCTTCTCAGGTCTCTGTTATGGCTGTTAAGTACCTACAGAGTAATAGAGAACCTTTCTTTGGTTGAATTTTCGGGTGGTTCCTTTCTCATCATCCTTTTCATTGATTGTTCTTGCATATTGGGATGAGGGTGTTCTTCTTGATATCCTACTTGGTTTGTCTCTGTTTACATACAATAGAGTCTTTATATCAAGCTTCTGTTCAGTCCTTGCATTTTCATTTGTTTATATTGAAAATACAAAAATATTAAACATTTTGCATTGTTGGAATTTGATCTTTTGGGTTCTTATCATTGATCTTAGTACATGTATAGAAAGATTGCATTTTATTTTGAATTCCAGAATTAAATTGAAAATTGCATATTGAAAATCATATAATTTATTGGGAATTGAAGTTATGACTTTGCACATTATTTATATTCATTTATTTTACATGCTGAGTCACAACATCATCAGTTTCACTACCACACCTTTTTGAGTAAGCAAGACCATTAAAATCAACGATGATAATTTAAAATTGATTAGAAAGGATTTTATTTTCTAGGGTGCACAAACTAGCTTAGGATTTAGAGCCTTAAACTTCTCCAAGGCTATTAAATCGACATATGTGTCTGACTAAGGGAGTGGTGAAATCCATTCTATAATTGGTGACATCAGGAGGCTCCGCTTACATCAGAGTTAAGCACGAGGTCGCGTGAGGTTGGTTGAGGGGATATCCTCCCAATAACTTCTCAGCGTCAGATATATTTCTGGGGATCTATTCATATATGGGGATCTTGCTAGTACCTTTACCTCTGTGAGAGGCGGTGCTTTCGAGGTTTCGAGATTTGTTACCCTACCCATACGATAGAACCGACTTATGACTATTAGCTTGTGCATCGATTATATCATGGTTTCTTAATTGCTTGACATAGGTACCACATATGTTACTTGCAGGGGTTATTTTGTAGGTACCCTGGGTCAGATAAAGGTCAGACAACACACAACCTTTATGGAGAATTACCTCTCCGGGGGGATCTGACTGACTGGTTGTTAAGCCCGCGAGGGCCCTTATAACTTATTCTGATACCTTCGATGTTTTGCAGGGAGTCTCAAGCCCCTCTTGGGCGAGGCATACCTACTTTAGGGAGGGAGGCCCCTTTCAGCCACTTTATCCTATTTGTGTGCATATTGGCCTTTTGTTTATTTTTGGTGTGCTCTTTGATTATTAGTTGACCTTAGGATTTTGTATTGTGCCGTGAGTTTTCATTATCATGGATAGTGGAGTCCCTTTGACTCCCTCATTTAGTGCTACCTCCCCCATGCCATTTTCTCATTTCATGGTTACGAATTGTTGATATTATGGTAGCCGTGGGAGGTATTTACCTCCATGTGTAAACCTGACGAGAATAGAATACTATGGGAAGTAAGAAGAAACCCTAATGAGTTGGCTAATAACCCTAGAAGACATGTCGGCTCAAGAAGATAACTTGTATTAGGTTATTAGCCTCCAAGAGAATAAGTTGGCCAGAAGAAATAATATATATTGAACAGACAGATACCCAGAATGAGAAGTCGGCCCAGGCAGTTAGCCATAATTACTATAAATACAGGAGGCCAGTCATCATTCTGGCAGACAATCTCATAATTGCAGAGAAACACTTGTGCACATTGTGGTGCCCAGTTTTGTGCGCGGGTTTGGAGGAGAGCTGCCATTGCAACTTCTGCAGCTAGCCGATCACATTTGGGTTAGACTATCTCTTGGTTAGGGTTTGGACTATATGATCAACTCTTGTTGGTGCACTATCCTTGGGGAAATGAGTGCTAACCTTTGTTTGGCTATCTAGCCTAGGGTTTGCTTCTGGAGTGATTCTCTGTCAAGGTTAAGGTGCTCGGAGGGTGGCTTCAGCCTATGGTTGGGTGACAATAGCGATATTGTCAATGGTAAAAAGAGCACATTCATTATATTCTAACAAGTTATGGGCCCACACCTCCTTCATTCAGTCTAACCGCTGGAAGGAAACATAGCCATAAGGATATTAAGCTCGTTGAAGAACTGCTACTAGGGTTTCTAGCAGGAGAAGTCACCAAAGAACTATAGTTAGG
>ML781291.1:160832-171313 GCA_009831015.1 Picea engelmannii | reverse complement strand
AAGAATGAGCTCCATGACATGAAGATGAATGATGATGATAGCATAACATCATACTTTGTGAGGATCTCCCAGTTAAGAGATCAACTACAAGCCATTGAAGAGATCATTTCAGAGAAGGAATTGTTAATCATAGTACTCAATGGTCTTCCCAAGACGTGGGATGCATTTGCCGCAAGCATGAACACAAGAAAGGAGTATCCTACATTTGAAGAACTTTGGACTTGCTGTGCTCAAGAAGAATCTAGGATCAACACAAAAGAGAAACCCCAAAATAAGTACGATGATCAAGCCATCACAACAAGATTCAAGAATTTCAGGAACAAAATAAAGTTTGGTTAAAGGAGGAAGACAAATCAAGAGAAAGATATTTCAGAAATACAATGCTTCAACTGCCGAAAGTATGGTTAAACATAGATATTTTATCAGAATGATTACTGAGAAGATCAAGTTGATGGATTTCCAATCCATGACAAAGATCTCATGATGACAGAAGAAGTGCCACATGGACATGTTCTGGTTTTCCAACAATGATATACTTTATTGATCAGAGCTACATGAACTCTTCAGAGAAAACCAATGTTCCAGACCGAAGTACATTTGAAATCAAGCATTACATTATCCGTGATAAAGTCCAAAAAGGAGAAAGTGGTTCTCCAATACATATCTCCATAGATGAGAAGATAAGAAGACATTTTGGTAAATCATCTGTCCAAGATGAAAGAGTTTGCGTACTCAAGATGGAGCTTGTGGAGACGACTTCCTTATTGAAAAAGGAAGATATGACTCCTAGGTTGGGAGGGAGAACTGATGTATTATTGATTGATGGACATTCATTTTTTAGTTCGAAAAATGGTCCAGGATGAGCAGATTCTTTCCAGTTCAGAAAATGGATTGAGATTTCTGACGAACATACATTTTTCAGTTCGAAAAATGGTCCATATTGCTGATGTACCATAGAAAACGACTTCCCATTGTGGTTAACATGGGAAGTGGTCTAGGGCAGTATCTCTTCTTAAGGGTTACTCAAGAAGACTAGCCCACCTCTCCAGACAACGATTTCCCATTGTGGTTAACATGGGGAATGGTCCATTCTGGAGGTTGGTGCAAGGCAGTCATTTCCTTTGGAAATGGTCCAGACAATCATTCCTTAGGGCAGATTCATTCTCTCTAGGTTGCACTTTGTTTAGTGTTGGAAGAATGGCCCAGGGTGGGGAATGGTTCAGGTTCAAAAATCAGGGACATACATTCCTTAGGGAAGACTCATTATCTCCAGGTTACACTTTGTTTAGTGTCGGAGGAATGGCCCAGGGTGGGGAATGGTCCAGGCTAAAAAATTAGGACATTTATTCTTCCCTGCTTGAGAAGAATAGTCCAGATAGCTCATCATTGATGTCTTACCTTTTTGAGGGCAGATACTCTTCCGAGATCTCACAGATGTGAGTGGAAGAATGGACCAGATGATTCAGTTTATATCATAACATTGTTTCTGTGCAGATTGATATCAGATGATTGCTATGAAGACCATATGTTTCTAAACAGTAGATGTATACTATTGTGGTGGATGTGTTCCATTGTTTGATCAAGTATCTGTGTGATACTTGGTGTGGTAGTATACCACTAGATTGTAATTGTGTACTACTATGGATAGAAACAGTTGTGTTCTATTGAATGATATTGTTCCAATTGACTTGAAGGCTACCAACAATGTTGAAAATGATTATCAGCTAGATGGATGATCAATGAACAGAGATTTCCCAGACAAAATGGTTCAGAACATTTATTCTTCTAGATTAGAAGAATGGTTCTTGTGTCACTCTGTGGAGTGATCATCATGTCTGATTACTCAGATAAAGTATGGTTCCAAGAGATGATGCAGCTGATGACACTGATGGTGATGATGGTGCTCATGATCTAGTCATGAGATAGTCTATACAACTATGTTGATGCTACCGGGTGAATGGTATGTTTTGTGCTCAAGACCATTACGTGTAATACCTCCCTAGCTAGGAGGGAGTGTTTATATTATGGTAGTTGTGGGAGGTATTTACCTCCACGTGTAAACCCGACGAGAATAGAATACTGTGGGAAGCAAGAAGAAACCCTAATGAGTTGGCTAATAACCCTAGAAGACATGTCGACTCAAGAAGATAACTTGTATTAGGTTATTAGCCTCCAAGAGAAGAAGTCGGCCAAAATAAATAATATATACTGAACAAACATATACCCAGAATGAGAAGTTGACCCAGGTAGTTAGCCAGAATTACTATAAATACATGAGGCCAGTCTTCATTCTGGCATGTAGTCTCAGAATTGCAGAGCAACACTTGTGTGCATTGCAATGCCCAGTTTTGTGCACAGGTTTGGAGGAGAGCTTCCATCGTAGCTGCTGCAGCTAGCAAATCACGTTTGTCTTGGAATATCTCTTGGTTAGGGTTTGGAATATCTGATAATCTCTTGTTGGTGTGCTATCCTTGGGGAAAGGAGTGCTACCCTTTTTTGGCTATCTAGCCTAGGGTTTGATTCCAGAGTGATTCTCTATCAAGGTTAAGGTTCTCGGAGGGTGGATTCGACCTATGGTTGGGTGACAATAGCGATATTGTCAATGGTAAAATGAGAACATCCATTATATTCTAACATGAATCCATCTGTGTTTCATCATGGCATGAAAAATCATGATACTCAGTCAATACCTTGGGTCTCTAATCATTTTACTCTTGATATGCCAAACATGCTTTCATCCTTTCCATCCTCTCCCTCGCCTACTTATATGAATCCTAGTTTTGGATTTGGGGGCATGATGACTCCTTTTTCTACATCTTTGTTTGATGGGATCCATATCCCTCAACCAAATATCACAGTGGGAGGTTGGAATCTCCCTTCTTACGGATCCAATCCTGGAGCAAGTGCTCAAATGGGTGGTTATTCTGCTTATTACACCCCGTCCATATATCCTTCACCAGTGATGCTAGTTGCTATGAACACTTTTCCCATGATAGACCTCCATCTATCCTCTAGTATTTCATACGAAGAGAATCAGTTTTATGGTACGAGCTACCCCCTTCACGGAATCCATTCATCTGGGGGAAATATACATCCTCACTTAAATAACCCGTGTCACACCTTTTTCTCTTCACAGACATCTGCATCGGTGATGATTCCTTTACAAACCTCTATGGATCAATTGGGAGGAGGATACTACCCTTCCAGAAAGGGACATGGTGTATACCAAAATCCTTCCTGGCCTGCAATTTCTCAAAACCAGTATTTTTCAGGACCTTGGTGTCAAATTCCACAACTAACCTCCGCCACCGGTCCAGTCACTGAAAGTCATACTGGAATTACTTCACCAACCTCTGCTAGTCATGTTGGAGATTGGTCAACAACCTCTACAAGCTATGTTGAAGACCAACAACTAGCTGCTGCAAGTCATGTTGGGGGCACAACTCTAGTTTCCATGAGTCATACCAACATCACATCTCCAACCACACTCATCCATGCTGGAGAATCATCACCAACCTTTGTACATCATGTTGGAGATGAACCACTAGCCTCTATCAGTCATGTTGAGAGCATGTCACCAACCATTGTGAGTAATTCTGGGGAATTCATAAGATTGAGAAGCCTCAACGTATAGAACATATGCCTAATTCCTTTGTAGGCTTTGCAAAGGAGGTCATTTAACTCGCTTGTGTCCTACTACTGTTGTAGTGGAAGAAATGAATTACTTGTCTGATAACCCTTCGGGTTCAGAGTCATCTTTGGTTTCCCAACATTCTATTTCTCCTTTGATTGACACAACAGTCATGCCGATGCAATCGCCACCTGACACCACTCCTGCTTTGTGGAGTGAGGCATCTTTTGACCATGTCATTAAAATTTATAGTCATGTACCTTGTGAACAAGAGTGAGTTTTACTATCCACGAGTACTCTCCCTCCAAGTCTTAGGGGGTCTCGTTTGACTGGGATGGTCTTGTGGGGTATCAAATTCATTCTTCTATGCCCTTTCAAATAAGAGGCATTCTCTGATATATCATTGAGAAGGTAACTTCCACAATCATTTTATCCCCCTCCACTTGGAAAGATCTGGGTTTTCCCAAGCTTGTGTCAACTATTCGTAAGTTGTTGACCTTTCACATAAGTCTTGCACGGGAGACCTCGACTCCCCCATGATGTGCCACTTAGAAAACTACCGACAAGTATGGTTTAAGATCTTTTCTGACTCTCTCAAAAAGAGAAAAGATTACCGAGTGAACTTGTCTCTTTCACACTCGTAATTGAATTTGAAAGGACATCTATTTGGTGTAAATTTACCCCTTTTTCAAACCAAGTAGACTAAGATTATGAAAATGAAATTTTTTTGTGTTAAGTTGTAATTGCATCTCATTCTTTTGCTTGTAGTATTGAGCCTATTACCGGTTCTCAATTTCCCATTATAAGCCTATCACCTCAACAGTTTGCATCATCATCCAAGCAGAGCCTTGTTTATATCCTTTTCAATTTGACACCCTATACCCAAGAGGAAACATTCCCCAGAGTGTCCATCTCCCACATGCATCTCCTTGCATTGAACATAGGTATGTTCCACCGATGGAACTAGTTGCTTACTAGCATTCATTTGACTATGAAAAAACAAAAAATATGGGCGAGAAAAGAACATTATCTTATATTGGCAACATTCATGTCACCTTTTAATAGAGCACAAAAATTTTGAGTCCACGTGTCATCAAAATTTTGGTTTTATCATGACCTTAGGAAGCTGATCTTGTTACTTAGAGTTTACTCCCCCAACTGGTTACTCTTCCAGTCCCCTATGGAGAGTTTGATTGGTGCCTTCTGCATCACAAAGTTTCATCATTGAGTCTATGTTGCCAAAGTCTTCCATATGTCTCATGCTCTTGTTCAAAGGATATCTATCAACCTGTGTCGACCATTCATCATAACTCTTGAATTTGCATGTCGGCCATACCCTCAGTATGTCTCAAAATTACATGAAGTTGTAGTCCTATCGTGCACCCTGGTCCTACTTTCATCATTGGTAGGTAACCTTGAACCCAACAGTTGACATTTCATCATTGGTCGCTGAATGGGGGGTTTCCCTTGTGTTCAACATCAAGAAATCTATTCAAACATTGGGATTCATGCAATGTCTTGGATGCCATTATCCTTATTGGTGGTTTCCTCACCTTTGTCAACGTTTTTCCTTATTGGCTACTATTTAGAGGGTCTTTTCCATGTACCGCTTGCATCTAGTACACCCAAAATATGCACAAGGTCGTTGGTTCGTGAACATGTTCTTTGTTCGATTTTATCCAAATCATCAAGCTCCTTCTTTGTATCTCGTGCTGAATGATGAGATATGCCTCAATGATCTCCTTTTAGTGGGTCTCCTTCCATCGACTTCAACCCATCTATTCTAGAAACATGACCTATAGTCCTATGAGTACCTAGAGGCTTGCATTAATTAGTGGAAGGTTCTCCCGCCATCAACAATTGGGAATACATCAATGTATCCTGATCGATGGATTCTTCACGTGTTTGACCTCGAAACCTTTATTCACACTTGTAAGAATGTACTAGGTGCCTTGATACCTAGTTTAATTATCGATAGGCTATCTCGTGTTTGTTAACGGTATACCTTAATGTCCGGTAATCAAATGAAGTCTCATTGTGTTCGACCTCAACTAATTTATTCACACGATGTGGACTTTCACCTTTGGCGGACTGTGTAGAAGACTTGAAGACATCAGTTCATAGTCACAACTTTCCTGAGCTGCTTCTATCTTTCATTGGACTAGTACCTATGTGACTTTAGTGATCATGGGATATTAGATTGTACTCCATCGTATACATATATCTTTAGATTGATTTTGAGACTGGTTTTAAATGGCTTTGTTCATGATTATGAAAGCCTTTGGCATATAGCCACCTTTGTATTTCCTATTCATGGACATGAACAACTGTTCGGTATATTTTCACATGGATCTGTAGTGTAATTCAAATTGGCATCCATGTGCGCAAAGTCAGTATAGATTGTAATATTCTCATGAGTAACTAGTTCTTCCAGTTGAGTCTCCATTACTCCACTTATGGGTATTATAATGTATTTTGGCCATCGCAGATACTCCTCTGACCTCACACATTAGGGGGCATATGTTATAGTAAGATTTTCCTCACCCTATGAAAATTTGCTCAGAAGGCCTTTTTCCATTTCCCTATGCAAACTTGAAGTCCTTTTTTACAAATCCTAGAGCTAAAAACAATATTTTTCCACATATACGTTCCCTAACTATTATACAACATGCGTATACACAGGTTGCACCATTACAACCCGCGTACATTAGGTTTTGTGCCCAAAATAAAAAAAATAGTGTCGGGTTTCCATGTCACGTCACGAGATCCATGATCCTTGACCTTCCATATACTGGAAACATTCCGACTCGACCCTTCAGTTCCATTTCAAGGCTATAAATGGGCCATATCCGAGCTATGGAAAATATGAGAATAATTCAAGTTTGAGAGCAAAGTTACTCTGGAGAATTTATTCACTTCATATTGAGTTTGCATCCCTTTGTCCTTTTAAGTTTGAACACATTGTTCAACCCCAAGCTCTTCCCTACTTGATTGAGAACTTCATTGTCTCTCTTATATGAGACTGCCTTTGTTGGAGGATTGAAGTGGTGGAGGCCCAACTAGAAGGGACTTAGTTTCTCAGTTCCGAACCATGTCGACACAAAAGCTTGTAATTCATTCACTTCAATAGAAATACTCTTTTCTCGTCCAATTAATGTCTTGCAAATATTTGAATTGTTGTTCCATGGGAATAGTTTTTATGAATATTGATGGATTATTCTATTGAATGTGATAAATTTATAAATTATCACCATATGCTTGCATTTCTTGGTTGTTGAGGACAAGTTGCAAGTGTATCGCTTTGAGTCAAGTGCTCAACGATGGACTTCATCAAACATCTGGACGAGGTAGGATCCTTATCTTGTCTAGTTAGCATATTTGTTTATATAGCATACCTAGGATTAGAGTTGATTTTTGCAGTCATTTCCATCTGTTGTGGTTTACCCCATGACATAGAGAGATTTTCCTCGTAACAAACATGTAGAGACTCAGTTCGGGAGAAATATAAAAATCCTTCACATAGACAATGGGGTGAATATGTGAACCGATATGTTCAACATATTTTTTCAGAGGCAGGTATATAGCTATAGCACATAATACCTTACACTCCGCAACAAAATGAAGCAGCTGAGCGAATGAAAGAATCCCTAAAGGAGATGGCCACTTGCATGTTTCATGCAAGATCTCTACTGCCCAAGATTTGGGATGAGGAACTTAATTGTTATAACCACATTCAGAATAGATATCCTCAAAGATACCTCAAGGACCAGACGCCCTTTGAGGTATGGAGTGACAACAAACCAGAAGTCACCCACTTTTGAATATTTGGATCATGTGCATGGGTTGACATACCCTCTGAAAATAAGAAAGCATTAGATCTGTAGAGTACCACATGCATATTCATGAGATATCCAGATGGTGTGAAGGGTTACATGTTACTTTATACCTTTACTTCTAGGCTCATCATTGAGTGCAATGTTCAATTTGAGGAAACTCCCTTGCATGCATCATTGGAGTCACATGTATAGACCTCTATACCACTACATGTGTCAGACATCCATGATGATGAGACCACTCATTCAGATCATGGTTTTGAATTGAGTTCCATATCTGATTTAGAGGATGATGAGAATTCATATGATGATCCACCACATATTTCCAAGTGGGAGCACAACACCCTACAGACAACATGAGACCTTGTGGGGGATCTAGCGGATCAGAGGAGGACGACATCCCAATTTGACAATCCTCTTCATGCTCTTGCATCTATTGAGCCAATGATGACCATGCATTGTTACATGGTTCCATCTTCAAACCCACACACCTATGCATAGGTTGCAAGGAATCCCTTCTGGGAAGCCACTACGCAGGAGGAGTACAACTCTCTCCTCAAGAACCATACTTGGGATCTGGTTTCGATTTCTTCAGATAGGAAGCTTATCAGGTGCATATGGGTCTACATGACCAAGAAGGCACTAGAAAAATAGGTGAGAAGGTACAAGGAAAGACTGGTTTACAAAGGTTTTCAATACATCCATGAGATAGACTATGATGAGACCTTTTCTCCCATAGCAAAGATGAAATCCATTCGATTGGACCTTGCCATTGCAGCAAGTAGGGGGTGGGAAGTTCACCAGATGGACATGAATAATTCCTTTCTTCACAGGGATCTCTCAAAGGATATCTACATGAATCAGGCCCAGGGGTTCATATAAGTCATCCTTAGTACGACGACTGAAATAATCACTCTATGGCCTCAAGCAAGCTCCTAGAGCATGGTATGCGAAGATGGATGCCTACTTTGTTTCTCAATTTTTTTTTAGATGCAAATTAGATCTGAATGTCTACATGTTGAGAACCTCAGACTCCTTGCTGAGCTTATTTCTCTATGTTGATGACCTACTAATCATAGAAATTTAGGCCTCAACAATTGTTGTGGTCAAAGATGTTGGAAGATTGGTTGTTGTCATTGATGTCAACCCTAGTCATGGGTTTTGGACCGCAAGATTGATAAAGGTATTTGGACATTAAAGACAATGCACATGCATATACAACACCCATGAATGGATAGTATACACCATGTTGTTTCCGATGGTATGTGTCACATCACGTGGATCCTCATGGTTGAGGAGAAATGAATTTTTGAAGATGACAGAGTGAATTGAAGAAGGAAGTACATGTAGGCCCTGAAGATAATTAAAGAAAAGAATTACAAAATAAGAAAGTGTCAGGTCGGCCCTAATGTTAAAAGGAAGTGACATAAATGGTATAAATAAAAATCATTATACATTCATTTGATACAAGTCGAATTTCAGAGGAAATAAGAAGTAAATAAGGCCGTATTTCAAGGGAGGATGAAGTCTTTTGGTGATGTGTTCTAAGGTATGTCATTTTCAGGTCATCTTACCATTTTTGATATAACTTTTTTTTTAGAACGATTCAGATGGTGAAATCACCATGGTATTGAGAAGACATATCAAGGTAACTCTGGTAAAAATTTCAGCCCTTGATTCGCTATAATTATGGAGATACACTTTGTGGAAGATAGGGTTTGTGACCAGTCCTGAAGCTAGTCAATAAACAGGTGTTCCGGGTAAAACAGTCATAACTTATTCATCGAGAATCCAAATGAAGTGGGACAAATTTATTTGGAAATAGTACAGACTCTAGTTTCTTGTGTGAGAGTTTAAGAATTGGATGTTAATTATTGAGCACGGGGCATTCCGTGCAAGTTCACTCTCCTGAATAGACCAAAATTCAATAAAGTCTACCATTCTTTCTATAATGTCTTTTTGGGGAGGATTCAAGGAGTGAAAATTGGAGGAGTTTCAGAGAATACATTGAGTAATATTATCTACATGATCAGAGTACTCCAAGAATTGAAGAATTGCATAAATTGAGGAAGTCTCAGGAAGCATTATCAGGTTCTATTTGATGATTGGTTGATGGTGATGATTTAATGTAAAGTTTTATTATCTCTCATATATTCTTGGGTGGAAGGAAGGGGTAAGGATGGAGAGTTCAAATCTCTCTTGATATTTGAGGATTGTATCTTCCTCTTAGAGGTTTATCCCTCCCTTTACATTTGGAAGCTATAGCTACCTTTGGAAGTCATTACTTCCCTTGAACAAAAACTATTGATTATTTCTCATATATTGTGCATGGTGTATTGGTGTAACTTTTATACTATTGTTCATTTCTCATTGGATATAATTGAATGGTTTGAGTATAAGTTGAAAAATGTTTTAAAATTGTACTTGATACTGATTCACCCCCCTCTCAGTATCAAAAATTGGTATCAGAGCAGGTTGCCTTCAGTACAGTTTAACCACTGGAAGGAAGATCCTATGCAGAAATGGAAGACAACATTCCAAATGGGATTCCACCATTTGATGGAAGGAATTTTGAATACTGTAAAAATAGAATGGAAACTTATTTGAAATCTCTTGGGGTAGATGTTTGGTTCTCAGTTGCTTCATGATACAATGCTTTGAAGAAACCAAAGACTCCAGCTCAGAAGGAAGCAAAAAGGAACAACAAACTGGCAATAGGTACCATCCTGGATGGATTGACAGATTCAGTGAAATCCAAGGTGGGATCATGTGCATCAACAAAAGATATTTGGGACAAGCTACAAGACCTTTATGCAAGGGAAGAAGTAGTAGAAGAAGAAGAAGAAGAAGTTGAAGAAGATTACAACATCTCAAATTTCAAAGAAGAAAATAGAGGTCAGTTCTTTTGCTTTAATTGTGAAGGAGTAAGACATGTTGAATTTGAATGTCCTCATCCAAGGATTGAAAGAGATGACAATGAAGAAGAAGAAAATCATGAAGTAGAAATGATTCAACAA
>ML781291.1:148049-159298 GCA_009831015.1 Picea engelmannii | reverse complement strand
AATGCACATGCATATACAACACCCATGAATGGATAATATACATCATGTTGTTTCTGGTGGTATGTGGCACGTCATGCGGATCCTCATGGTTGAGGAGAAATGAATTTTTGAAGATGACAAAGTGAATTGAAGAAGGAAGTACATGTAGGCCCTGAAGATAATTAAAGAAAAGAATTACAAAATAAGAAACTGTCAGGTCGTCCCTAATGTTAAAAGGAAGTGACATAAATGGTATAAATAAACATAATTATACATTTATTTGATACAAGTTGAATTTCAGAGGAAATAAGAAGTAAATAAGGCCGGATTTCAAGGGCGGATGAAGTCTTTTGGTGATGTGTTCTAAGGTATGTTATTTTCAGGTCATCTTACCATTTTTTCTATAACTTTTTTATTTAGAACGATTCAGATGGTGAAATATCTATGGTATTGAGAAGACATATCAAGGTACCTCTGATAAAAGCTTTATCCCTTGATTCACTATAATTATGGAGACACACTCTGTGGAAGATAGGGTTTGTGACTAGTCCTAAAGCTAGTCAATAAACAGGTGTTCCGGGTAAAACCATCATAACTTATTCATCGAGAATCCAAATGAAGTGGGACAAATTTAATTGGAAAGAGTACAAAATTTAGTTTCTTGTGTATGAGTTTCATAATCAGATGTTAATTATTGAGTGTGGGGCATTCTGTGAAAGTTCACTCTCCTGAATAGACCAGAATTGAATAAAGTCTACCATTCTTTCTATAACCTCTTTTTGGGGAGGATTCAAGAAGTGAAAATTGGAGGAGTTTTAGAGAATACATTGAGTAATATTATCTACATGATCAAAGTACTCCAAGAATTGAATAATTGTAGAAATTGAAGAAGTCTCAGGAAGCATTATCAGGTTCTATGTGATGATTGGTTGATGTTGATGATTTAATGTAAAGTTTTATTATCTCTCACATATTCTTGGGTGGAAGGAAGGGGCAAGGATGGAGAGTTCAAATCTCTCTTGATATTTGAGGATTGTATCTTCCTCTTGGAGGTTTATCCCTCCCTTTACATTTGGAAGCTGTAGCCACCTTTGAAAGTCATTACTTCCCTTGAACAAAAACTATTGATTATTTCTCATATATTGTGGATGGTGTATTGTGGTGTATTTTTGTAACTCTTATACTATTTTTCATTGCTCATTGGATATAATTGAATGGTTTAAGTATAAGTTGAAAAAGTTTTTTAAATTGTACTTGATACTTATTCACCCCCCTCTCAGTATCAACAAAAGACATTATGCATGACAGGTTCTCTATGACGGGCATGGGTCCACTGCACTATTTCCTTGGTCTTGTGATCTAGATGGATGTCAGTGGCCTCCCACCTATTCCAACTGGCTCATTTTGGCAGTTTGCCAATTCGACAGTTTTTTCCTAGTTTTCAGATCCCTGACTTCCGGGGCCATTTTGAGGCCCTAAAAATCGTTTTTAGGGATCTCCACAAATAAAATATGGATGAATCTCCCCAAGAGACATGTGTAGTCCTTAGATAGACCTTTCCAATGAGTTATCGTGCGCCTAAAACGGAGATTGTATGAAAAATTTACGACCCTAGGAAGTTGATGTACTAACTTACCCAAATAGGGCCCACATGACTTTTGGCGCTTCATCTCCCAGGGTTAGGTTTTTAGATGTCTAGGGTTTTTGACATTCTTGTTTATTGTAAAACGGCCTTGAGAGCCTCATTGTAATGATCTTGTGGTGAATGAGCACAATCGTCACATCTCTTGTCAGAGATAAGCCACCACCATTCTAGCAAGCTTGTTTTCCGCTGCATTTTACAGTTTCAGCTTATTTCCTTATTGAATAGAAACCGATTTTACTGTATATCTATTATTCCTTGTTAAGCATATTTTGATAATAATATGTATTCATTTAGTTCTTCTCATAAAATCTGGATCAGTGGTATTAGAACGGTCTTCTCCTTATCGTTCTTAATGCATGTCCCCAACGAGGTTAGGGTACAAAGAATTGGGTCTCGAGCTTGTTTCTCTTAAGGAAAAAATCTCTTGCACTCCCAAGTGAATTCTCATGGTGGGAGAAAAGAAAGACAACGGGACATGAGATCCCTTCAAAATGTTGCTCGAGGAAGCCCTCACGCAACATAGAAGCGAGATGATGGACAGTTTTGCACAAATCCTTCGACGACTATCAACAGGTGACACATTTTCCTCAAATGGAGGCACCGCCCCTTTCAAGGTACAAATCAAATTCGATATTCTTATATTTGAAGGTCAGATAGATGCATATGTTGTAGAAAAATGGTTGAATATGCTATAAGGTTATTTCTCTGTCCATAACTTCTCGAATAGAAAAAATATTACTTTTGTGCTCCTCAAAGCTATTCCCCATGTCAAAGATTGGTGGGAAAATTTCTTTGAGCATAAGGAAACAAAGGAACCCTCATTATTTACAGTCACGGTCACCTAGGAGTCCTTCAGGGATGCTATTAAGGAACAATACTAGTATGTTGGAAGTTATGATGACATGTATACAAAATGGACCACACTGCGACAGGAAAGAGACCAAGTAGTGCCCGAGTTCACAAATATATTCCATACCTTGTGCACCAAGATGGGTATCAAATATTCTGAGCGAAATATGGTGCTCAAGTATCGCGACTGTATGCATAGACACATCCAGGATGAAATGGAGTTTATGGACATCTCATCCTTGGGGCGACCTATTGATATGCTGTCAAAATCGAGCAAAAGCTCAAACAAAAGACGCGAAAATTTGGGCCTGGGATCCCCTCATAGAAAAATCCAGGAAAGGGCATCCCCAACCTGCAGAACAAAGGACAGAGCAAAGGAAGATTGCCTCAGGACAACCAGTCCAGGCCGCAAGCAAAGAAGGACACCAGAAAGAAAAAGAAAGATACCGGGAAGTGGTGCGACTTCCATAAGAGCCCCTGACATAACACTACTGATAGCCGCTCAAAGCAGTCACTGGTAGCTGAGGTGAAAGCCTTTGAATCATATTCGGGTTCCGAATCTAAGTGAGAACCAGAAAGGGGGAGACATATTATTGATGCTGAACCTAGTGCTACCGTTTCCACCACCAAGCTCCAACCCGGTGAACCAGACAAGCCAGGGAAGGCGAGCACCTTTTTCATTCATAGATGTGGGTGAAGGGTACCCCGCTGCACTTCATCGTTGATAGAGGTAGATAGAAGAAAGTCATCTCATAAGAGATTTTCAAGCGACTCTCTTTTTCGACAACGCTGCACCCGGATCCCTACACCATCGGATGGCTCCGCCAAGGAAGAGACAACCGCATCAACCAACAATGTCTCCTGTCATATGACATCAAGACCTTCAAATATGATGTATTGTGTGATGTTTCCCCTCTCAAAGATTGTAGTGTTCTTTTGGGCCAACGATATTTATGGAAACACCATGCTGTATATGAGTCTAGGCCTCACAGTGTTATTATTACTTTTAACAAAAAAATGTACAAGATACCGGAGGCAGTCCCACCTAGTGTTATTTCCTTGATGTGTGCCAAGAAATGTAGGAAGGTCATCCCTCAGAAGGGGAAGTTTGTCTTCTTCTTGATTCACTCTTAGAATGAGTGAAATATTGTAGCCACATCCAGGGTCTCCGTGATTGACCTATCCACACAATAGAGGCAAGTGGATAAGGTTGTGGAAGCATACTCAAATATCTTGTCCTCACTTACCGAGGTACCTCTGCACTGTCAGGTCAATCACACCATCGATCTGACCCCCGACGCACCACTTCCCAATGGGCTAGTCTACTACTGCTCTCTGTTAGAGAATGAGGAGATCAAGCGATAGATCCAAGAACTGCTCCACAAGGGGCACATCTGTCCTAGATCATCACCTTGTGGGAGCCCAATCGTGCTGGTACAAAAGAAAGATGGAACCTGGTGACTCTGCATTGATTATCGGGTCCTAAATAAAATTACAGTCAGAAATCGATACTCGATTCCCCGAATCGACAACCTCCTTGATAAGCTCATGGGGAAAAAATACTTCAGTAAGATTGATCTGAAGTCTGGCTACCACCAGGTCTCGATAGAACACAAAAATGTATGGAAGACCACCTTCAAGTCCAAGGAAGGTCTTTTCGAATGGTTGGTCATGTCCTTTGGCTTGAAAAATGCTCCAACCACTTTCATGAGGATTATAGATGATATCCTATGACCATTGAACAATAATTTTGTAGTGGTGTATCTGGATGACATTCTCATTTACAACAAGACTTGGGCATAACACTTGCAACATATTCAACAGTTTTTGCACACCCTGCGAAAGCACAAGCTATATGCCAACTTGAAAAAATTCTCCTTCGGCATGGATAGGTTCCATTACCTCGAATACATCGTTGATAAACATGGTGTACATGTGGATCTAGCCAAGATCTAAGTCATCCGTGACTGGCCAGCCCCAACCACACTCACTGAGCTTCAGAGATTCTTGGGCCTTGCTAATTTATACCACAAGTTCATGTTGGGATTATCCCATATTGCATGGGCCCTCAACCAAGTAACCAGGGGTGGTGGTAAGGAAAAATTTGTGTGGGGCCAATCCCAACAACAAGCATTCGATGATTATAGGCAACACTTGTGCTCAACCCTAGTACTTTCACTACCAGACTTGCAACAACCCTTTGAGATTGAGACATATTCTTTAGACTATGTTGTGGGTGTTGTTTCTCACTTAGCACGACCACCTCGTGGCCTATCATAGTGAGACACTATCAGATGCTGCCCATAAGTACCCTACTTATGAAAAATATATGTACTCCATTGGGAAAGCTTATCACCAATGGAGACATTACATTCTTGGGAAGGAGACAATCATCCACACTGATCATAAGTCACTGTAGTTCATGCATACATAAGGAAATTTGTAGATTGACCGCCATTAGAAGTGGTCCACATACTTGCAACAATTCCACCTCAACATCAAGTATAAAACAGGAAGCACCAACCACATCATTGATTGCCTCAACAAACTACCAGTCGCGACACTCACCACGGTGCTAGACTCTTGCGGCCATGAGACCTATGGATGGCCCCAACTCTATGAGATAGACCCAGACTTCGCCACCACCTACCAAATGTTAGGCGCAAACACAGTTGTTTCTAATTTCCATCTTCAGGATGGGATTCTGTGTTGTTTGGGCCATATCTGCGTTCCATCCAATGAGCGAGCGAAGATGATTTGGGAAGCACACTACAGTAAGGTGGCAAGACACTTCGACGTCGAAAAGACAGTGGCAATGCTGCGGAAAAAAATCTACTGGCCAAAACTTTGACATGAGGTTAGAAAGTATATCAGGTCTTGCACTACCTGCATTATTGCCAAACAAACCACTGAGAAACAAGGCCTTACACCCCTCTGCCTACTCCTGACATGCCATGGGAATCCATCTCCATGGACTACATGTCGGGCCTCCTATCCACCAAGCGGGGAAATGACTGTGTTTTTGTGGTTGTTGATCGCTTTTCTAAGATGGTGATTCTGGCCACCTGTAAGAAGAGCATCACAACAGAGGTCACTGCCGATATATTCTTTGAATGAGTCTAGGTACATTTTGGAATCCGAAAAACCATTGTATTAGATGGGGACAGTCAATTTCTTAGCACATTCTGGTCGATCCTCTAGTCACTGTTGAACACCAAGCTCAACAAATCCACGACCTTCCACCCTCAAACATATGACCAAACCAAGGTTGTAAATCGAATGATCGTGTATATCCTGCACATGTATAATTCCAAGCACCCTCCCACATGGGATGATATTCTTCCCTATTTTGAACATAGCTACAATCAAGCCCTACATAGCTCAACTGGCCACAACCCCTTTCAGGTGGGGTTGGGATTCCAACCATTTGGTCCCATATAAGTTGCACTACCCATTGCGGTCACCTCAGTCGACTCATCTCCTGCTCAAACTGAAGCTGAAAAAGCCACCCGGTTCATTGAGCGGATCCAACACATCCTCCAATAGGTTCAGGATATTCTACATAAGTCCAATGACAAGTACACACAACGCCATGATCAACACCGGGTGCCACATAAGTTTTAGATGAGACACAAAGTTTGGTTGCATTTGCAAAAAGAATGCCTTACCAGACCCCATCAAAAGCTTCTCCCACTCCGTTATGGGCCGTACATAATCACCAAGGCTATGGGTGATAATTCTTTTGAGCTCAACATTCCTCCTTTCCTTGGCCTGTGCCAAATGTTCAACGTGGATCTCCTTCGACCTTATTTCCCACCATTATTGGACACCTAAGAGATAGAAGAACAACTGACATCAACAAAACTGAACCCCAACTGCATACAAAAGGCATCTAGTGATCAGATTGTGGACAAAAATATCAAGGGCACTCACCAACAAAGGATCCAACTCTATCAAGTTGTCAAAGCAGGGCAACTCCTGCACCAAGGCAAGTGGCTCACCCAGGGCTAAATTCAACAGAAATTTCCTCATCTAATGGGGCCACTCAACACAATGGAGACCATTTATTCCTAAGGGGGGAGGATTGATCCAGATGGATTTCGATGGCCTCTCTCCTATTCCAACTGACTCATTTTGGCAGTTTTCCAGTTCGACAACTTTTTCCTAGTTTTTGGGTCCCTGACTTCCGGGGCCGTTTTGAGGCCCTAAACAACGTTTTTAGGGATTTCAACCTTCTCTACTTTCAAATTTCTCTTCTTTTAACCTTTCCAACAATTGCTTCACGTGCCCTAAGTGTGCTTCCTTGGATATGCTAAAAATCAAAATGTCATCAAGATACACAATGAAAAACCTTCCTAGAAATGGCTTCAATACCTCGTTCATCAATCTCATGAAAGTTCTAGGTGCATTGGTTAATCCAAATGACATAACCAATCAATGTTCAAATAGTCCATCCTTTGTCTTAAACACTATCTTCCACACATCTTTTTCCCTTATGTGGATATGATGGTATCCACTCTTCAAATATATCTTTGAAATTAACTTTTCTAAACTTAATAAATCCACGAGGTCTTCCATTCTTGGAAAATCGATACTTGATAGTGATATTTTTAATATCTCGTGAATCAACACACATTCTCCATTCACCACCCTTCTTCGGTGTCAAAACTACTAGGATAGTGCAATGAATTAAACTCTTTTGGATCAGACCCCTATTAAGCAATTCTTGCACCTACCTATTTACTTCTTCACTTTCCACATGATTCATTTAGTTAGGATCCTTATTAAGTAGATTCGATGGTTTGATCAAATCTATCTAGTCAGAAATACTTCTCATGGGAGGAATTCCCATTTGCATATCATCAAAAATAATATTTGCAAACTCATCCAACAATTTTTGAATATTTGTTAGAATGTAAATATTTCCCTCATCTTCTTGTAGCTTCTTTGGGATTATGGCCAAATTTTTTTTTTACTTCTTTTATTCCTTCATAAATTCTTTGGCTGAGTGCAATATTACATAACCAATTTTGTTGTCACTACACCTAGTATCATTACTATTCATTCTCTTTGTCTCCTCTTCCACCATTGGCTCTACTCTATAACAATGTCCATCCTTATTTATTTCGTATGTATTTTCCATACCATCATGGAGAACCTTCCTATCAAACAATGAGGGTGTTCCCATTAATACATGACATGAGTCCATCTCCACCACATAACATAATACTCATCACTGAACTTGTTGATATGGAAAATCAGTAAGCATTGCTACTCTGTCATAGTGACTTGTTGACCCTTCTATAATCATAAAGCTCGATATGGATTGGGGTGAGGGATACACTTTAATTTCATCTTATCGATCACCTCCGTGGAAACCAAATTTTCTGTACTTCCAACACCTATGATCAAATTGCAACATTTACCTTAAGCCTTGCATTTTATTTTGAAAAATCTCTTCCTTTATTTATGTTCTTTCATAGAATTATTTGTAGGTTTTGTAACACCCTTTGAACTTAAGGTTTTCACCCTCTTCATGTTGAAGTAATACAACATTCTCTCTCATCATTGATGCCTTATGTGCTTGTATGACACGAGTCCTTGCCTTATTCCTTCTTCTTGGATTGTGCTTCTCTAGGAATTTAGATGCTTTCTGCCCTTTTACTCCACATATGTAGCAAGTAATGACATACTTACCCTTGTCTCTTCCAAACCCTCTATTTCTACCAACATGGTTGTCTTGTTTTTAAATTTGACTACTGGATGCTTCAACTTCTCTCCCTATGAAAAAATTTCCTCTCTCAATCTTCGCTCTTCCTCTGCCTCCAATAATATTTCCTCTACAATTCTTCTGCCACTTCCTATTCACACACCTTGCTACCCTTTGATACTCTAGTTCATTAAGTCCTTATCTGAGTGATAGTTTGAAAAATTCTTCAATATAATCCTGGACATAGGTTTCTTTTTGTTTCAAAATTTTTCCTTGTCTACACAAACTTTTCCAGTAATCAATAAGAAAGAACATCTCCTTGATCTTCTTCACCATTTTCTTATAGGCATTTATCTTTTCCTATTGCTTTTCTACTATGCCTTTATGCATAACATCCCACCAGAGTGAAGAATTCCCTTTCAACTTCATTATTTCAAAACAAACTCTATCGGGGTCTGGTAAATTCTCATACTCAAAGTATCTCTCAATATATCCTATCCAATCTACAAGAGTCTTTGCTTCAATATTTCCATCGTAGAAAGAAAATTCCACCCTTGCATTACCTCTATCCTTTAGAAATGAGATCAAATGCTTGGTTGGTTCTCTTTCATCAACATTTCATTCTCCCTCCATATCATCTTCTAATTTTGAATCTGTTATGGCTTCAACATATCCAAATTGTTTATTCTCTAAATCTTCGATTCTCCTTTTTGATTCCTCCAATTCATGGTTCCTTGCACCTCCTCGACCTACTCCTCTTCATGCCGACATCCTTAGGGTTTTTCTCATATTCCTCAACTAGAATACCATTCACATGCCTTTCTATTATTACTACCTCCCACCACTTGTCTTTCAATATGCTCAAGTTGAAACGACCCTCTCTTAGGTCTCCTTTCTACCACTATTGTATAGTAACTAATCTCGCATAACCCTAATGTTAAGAGAGAATTAGTTTTGATACTTACGAAAATTATCAATAAGAGATGAACCTTTTTTTGATACCACTTGATGAACCATAAAATTTCCATAATTTTGTAATAGGCTACACAATTGGATTAGGTTGGAAGTATCTTATTCAAGGAAGAACAATATGAAAATGATACATAAATAAATATGATATAATTAATAATTTAAATAACATGAAAAAAAACATAAATGGACAAAACATAACTCTCTATTGCATAATATGTGAATTCATCCTATGGATTACAATCTAGATGTCTTGGTCTCTCCACAATTCACAATATTCATCGGATGATCAGAATGGAAAACAATGTCAAACTTCCTCGAGAGAAAGATGGTATTTACTCTCTTCTTTTTTTTGCAGTATGAGAATCAACTAGTACTCTGATTCAACTTACCTTGATTGTTTTTGTATTGTAGCACCTTATGAACTATAAACAACATGAATTCATTCAGTAGAAAATAATGTATCCATTTTTCAAGGATTGAACAATGGCATATAATTCCTCATAATAAACAAAGTATTTTTTCTTAGCATCATTCAATTTCTCACTAAATAATGCTACAATAATACTGCTCCAATTGTTTAACCACTTGCATCAAAATCTACCTAAACTGGCATACTAAAGTTTGGAAGTGCTAACACTAGATGTCTGGTTACCTTTTTCTTCAATGTTTGAAAGAACTTTGTTGTTGCTGTTGTCCACTGAAAATATCCCTTCTTCATAAACTTAGTGAGGGGTGTAGAAATATCACTAAATTTATGATAATTTTCAGTAAAAAATTCCAAACCATGGAAATTCCTTACATCAAACATACATATAGGAATCAACGAATCCACAATGGATTTCACCTTTTCAGGATCCATCTTCAAAACCTCCTTGCAAACTATAAAACCTAAGTAAACCAATTCTTCTTGTAAGAAAATACATTTTTCCAAGTTAGTTTTCAACTTCTTTGCTTTCAACCTTTCCAACACTTGCTTCACGTTCCCTAAGTGTGCTTCCTTGGATCTACTAAAAATCAGAATGTCATCAAGATACATAATGACAAACATCCCCCAAAATGGCTTCAAGACCTCATTCGTCAATATCATAAAAGTTCTAGGTGTGTTGGTTAATCCAAATGACATAACCATCCATTCAAATAATCCATCCTTTGTCTTAAACACTGTATTCCACTCATCTCTTTCCCTTATCTGAATATGATGGTATCCACTCTTCAAATATATATTTGAAAAATACCTTTCTCCACTTATGAAATCCATGAGGTCTTCCATTCTTGGTAAGGAAATTGATACTTGATAGTAATCTTGTTAATAACTTGTGAATCATTGCACATTCACCATTCACCACCCTTCTTTGGTGTCAAAATTGCTAGGATAGCGAAATGACTTAAACTTTCTTGGATCAAACCGTTGTTGAGTAATTCTTTCACCTCCCTTTTAACTTCTTCACCTTCCACAAAAGTCATTCGGTAAGGATCCTTATTAGGTAGATTTGATGTTTGAATCAAATTAATCTGGTACATAATACTTCTCATGGGGGGCATTCCCATTGGCATGTCATCAACAACAATCATTGAAAAATCATCCAACAATTTTTGAATCTCCATTGACACGTAACTCTTCCCTCATCTTCTTGTGGGTTTTTTGGTGTTATGGCCAAAATTTGTTTTTCCTTCTTTTGTTCCTTTAGGAATTCTTTAGTTGAGTACACCATTACATAACCACTTTTACCGTCACTACACTCAATATCACTACTGTCCATTGTCTTTGTATCCTCTTCCACCATTGGCTCTAACCTATAACACTGTCCATCCTTATTTAATTCATATGTATTTTCCATACCATCATGGAGAACCTTCCCATAAAACAATTAGGGTATTCCAAGTAATATATCACATGAGTCCATCTCCACCACATAACATAATACTTGGTCACTGGATTTATTGATATGGAAAATCAATAAGCATTGCTCTGTCGTAGAGACTTGTTGACCCTTCTATAATGATAAAACCCAATATGGATTGGGATGAGGGATTCACTTTAATTACATCTTATTTATCACCTCCATGGACACTAAATTTTCTATGCTTCCAACT
>ML781291.1:96601-134221 GCA_009831015.1 Picea engelmannii | reverse complement strand
CTCCCTTACAGATAGTTTGAAAAATTCTTCTATATAATCCTGGACATAGGTCTTTTTTTGTTTCAAATTTTGTGGTTGTCTACACAAGATTTTTTGGTAATCAACATGAAATAACTTATGCTTAATCTTACTCACCATTTTCTTACATGTATTTGTATTTTCTTTCTTCTTGTGTACTCTATCTTTCTGCACAACATGCCACCAGAGTGCAAAATGACCTTTCAAATTCAATATTTTAAAACAAAATCTATTGGGGTCTTGGACATTCTCATACTCAAAGTATGTCTCAATCTCTCCTATCTAATATACACAAGTCTTTGCTTTAATATTGCTATTGTAGCAAGAAAATTCCACCCTTGCATTACCTCTATCCTTTAGAAATGATATCAAATGATTGGTTGGGTCTCTTTAATCAACATTTTATTCTCCCTCCATCTCATCTTCTAATTTTGAATCTACTATGGCTTCAACATCTCCAATTTGTTTATTCTCTAACTCTTCGATTCACCTTTTCAATTCCTCCAATTCATGGTTTCTTAAACCTCCTCGACCTACTCCTCTTCATGTTGACATCCTTATGATTTTTCTCATAGTCATCATCTAGACTACTATTCACATGATTTTATTTTAGTACTACCTCACACCACTTGTCTTTCAATACACACAAGTTGAAACTACCCTCTCTTAGGTCTCCTTGTTGACACTATTGTATAGGAATTGATCTCGCAAAACCCTACTCTTAAGAGAGAATTAGTTCTGATACTTCTACAAATTCTCAACTAGAGCTGAACCGTTTTTTTATACCACTTGATGCACTAACAAATTTCTGTAATTTTATAACATGCTACAAAATTGGATTAGGTTGGAAGTAGCTTATTCAAGGAAGCACAATATGCAAATGCTACATAACTAAATATGATATAATTAATACTGTAAATAACATGAAACAAAAAGAAATGGATAGAATATAACTCTCTATTGAATAATATGTGAAGTAAGACTAAGGATTACAATATAGAGATCTTATTCTCTCCACAATTTACAATAATCATAGGATGATCAAAATGGAAAACAATGTCATACTTCCCTAAGAATGAGCTGGTCTCTTATTTTTTGTTTCATATATGTAGCTGAACCTTCTATTCTTCCATTACAAACTACTCCGACCCCTCTTCTTCGATAATTAAGTAGATTTATAATTCTTTTAGACTATTCAGTTCACATCATATCCCAACAATCTTTGTAACTCTTCATCTCCTCTTGAGTTGTTTCCATAGATTCCTAGCATAGCTTGTGGTCCATCTCCCGTTGATTGTACCAATTTGTCTTTTAGGTATTTGTGTTTTAGTATTAGTGGCCTATTTATTTCTCCTAGTAATTAAAGTAACTAAACAATAAGAATATGTATATTAAATAAAATATTTGATGTTGATTGCATGAGCCCAAGGATGCTCTTGCATCAAGTAATGTGACCATGCTGATTATATTTGGAAATAATGAAGAGACCCGGAAAATCAATCCTAAGATTCCTAAGGAAAAAGGTTTCCCATTCTATTGCATTGTAGATGAGAGCGATTGAGTAGATGGGTTTTCTTGAGTTGAAATGGTGGGATTTCAATACCAGGTGTCGAAAATATCCATTGTTGAATAGTCATTTTATACAAACCAATGTTGCTACCATGAAAACCATCACCTAAGACATAAAAACATTGGAAAAACTTTCCTTTTCTACTTTAATGGGAGAAGTAGTCTATCAATTGTATATGATAAATTGGTACAAAGAAATCCCAAAGTGAAATTCCATTTACTCACTCCTTTTGGTCTTTCGTTGGAGTGTATTATCAATATAATGACAATAACGTGGAGAAGTATGATTGGATTCGAAACAATATAAATAGTTACCCTTTGTTTAAGAATTGAAAACCAACTAGGGGGTGAAGAGAAAATAATAGGTCGAGATAGGAAAAAAAGAAATCCCATAAGAGTAAAGAACCAAGATCTCAGTTAAAATTAAGTCCAAACTTGCACATGTGATTAGATATCGGTCACCAACAAATGTTTGCAATGATGACTTTTTTTTATGGGTTGAGCAAATTATAGGAAGAAAGTGTAAATGCATTGGTTAAATATCAACCAATGCTTTCTCCCCACTTTAACATGAATGCCAAAAAAATTGGTACATACCCTACCACACAAAGAAGGACTAAGGACAACTTGTGAAAACCTCATAGAATAAATGGCTTACAAGAATATAAGAAGGACAAAGGACAAGTTTTGAAAATAACATAGCAACAATGACCACTATAATAAAAACACCTTCTACCAGAGGTTTTATTGGAGCTTTTAGTGTTACAAGATAGGAAAAATATATTTAAAAAACCTTTTCTATTGGTAGTGATGGTTTTAACAAAGGTTTTAATGGATTTTCTCCATAACTGAAAATTATGGGTGGCAAGATGTTTTTTCAACAATGCACTTAAATCGCTAAATCTTACCAGCGTGGTACTTATGTCATATAATGCACTAGTGAAAATGTATTGATACAAGCACTGGTTTCTCCTAATACCAATACAAAGCGCTAGTGCACATGACATATTTTAGATTCCCTAGTGCATATTTTAGATATTGAAAGCATTGATGAACTTATATGAATAATATATACTACAGGTGTACCACATTTATTTTGGTATGTATTATATATATGTTATGAAACATTGGTGCCTATTATATATAAATAAATAATCGATGAATACTTGTAAAAATAGTGATGAGTATACCAACTTGAGCATTGTAAGTTCTTGTAAGTAATATTGAAATAAGTGGTGTGTTCGTTGTCGTTAATAACATTGGTGTTTTTATTTCAATTTTATTGTACTAGTGCACAAATATCTATAAATTGCATTGTGTTTGGATATAATCATTGCATTAATGTGTTGTATCATTAAAATAAATATACCAACTCATTACACCTCTTTTCATTATAACAAATAAATCATCCATATATTTAATCAACAATGTAAAATTTCATAATACTGGACAATGTAATAGAATAATAAATTTATTTTATTATGTATGCATAAGAGAACCTTTGTTATACAATATAAAGGTTCACGATATTCAAAATGTCAATAAATACTTATTACAATTATTGGTGAGATGTTGTCATCCAATTGGGACAATATGTCCACATTAAACAACATGTCTAATTTTTAGAGATAAACATTCCAAAATATACAACTTGTAACATTCAATTTAGATGATCATTATTGGTTGCTCAAACCATTGTCATTTTTTTTGCTTCTTGCATGCCTCGTACCTTCATCACTTTCATGGTGTACTGTACTTGGTTTATTTGGAATGTTTTATTGATTGGATTGAGTTTGACATTCCACCTCTTCATGTTCCATCTACAAACATAGAAATAAAGTGTAATGAGTACATTTATTTATTTGTAATATAACATACATGACTGCTTAAATAAAAAAGAGTACCAATACAATAGCTATTTCTTCATAAACAATACATGTTATTTCAAAGCCATTCCTCATGCCATCTTTCAATTTTTCAATTAACCCTACGTAGCTACTTAAAAATCCTTCAATTAACCATTCATACTCCAACATATACTTAAAAATCATACATAATCCAATGTCAGTTAAAGATTCACAAAGATCTTGTTTGTATGTTAACACCTGTCAGAAAACATCCATGGATGTTTTTAAATCATTAAAAATATATACATCACAACAAATATTGAATTTTAAGTAAGGAAAATGCATTAAGTACTTACAAACTTTGTGATCAACCATTTTTTTCCTTGTTGTCCCATCTTATGTACTTAATGGCTTCCATTTTATTTTCTTTTTTGCAACAAAAAAAAAAATGAATATCAATATTTCATTTTATGATTAAAATCTTTGTACATATAAAAAAATTTAATAAATACATATATTTGATGCAAGTTGTTGTTCAGATGGTTCCTCCTATGATGCAATTATGCTCATTTCTTTGATCATCTCCTTGTACACTTTTTTCCAGTATCCCCGATGCATGTTTCGTATATCACATCGATCATCCTTTGAATTTTTATCATTCTTCATGAAAAATAGAAAACAAAATAAAAAAATTCGATTAGTATCTATACAAAAATAAATATAGAAAAAATATTGATTTGGTAATTTTTCGCTAAAAAGTTGTGTTTGGAAATAATATTTTTTAAATGATTATATTTTTGTTATTGCATGCTTTTTCTATTGCAAGTCTCATAGGTGTCATTGATCATTTCTCTAGAAACCATTTTGTAGTTTATGTATAGCCTGATCCTTGGAGTCATTGGATTGATTTTTGTACTATAAATGGAAGAACATCTATATGCTTTTTTCCCCTATATCCCTCATCTTTTTATATAATTTCCCCTCCACTCATTAACTTCTAACACCTCTATATATCAACTAAGTACCAATTCATTATTATTTGCATCCTTCATAATTTTTATCTTCTTAGGACGACCTTTTGTTCCCTTGTTGTTGATCCCTACACAACATTCAACAAATGAAAAATAAAATGTTTCAAACATGCTAGAAACTATTGTTAAGAAGTAAATTTATAGAAAAAGTCAAGGAAAAAATCCATATTGATCACCTTTTGATCCACATAATTCTCGTGTTTGCAATATTTCCATAAAAAAATTACTCTCTTTTCCATTCTTATTTTGAACAATCTTTTGGAGTTTTTTCACGTTTTTGCTTTGCATGACACACTATTTAGAACCAAATATAAAAATAACATAAAAACCTCAGAATAAGAACTCAACGCCTTGACAAAGAGAGAAATTTATATAATAAGCCTCTTTGAGGGGTAAACCTCCTTATACATCATATGAACTCACAATTACAAGATGATTCCAAATGAAAAGGTCTCCTTGGTATATATAGGAGACTAGGAGGTACAATTACAACCAATGGACCCAAGACAACATAATAACAATACTAATGTAATATGCCCCAATTAAGGGGAAATGTTCCACTATTTAGGGCTTAACATGCCCCTCCTCTTCAGACAAGTGTTGTTCACAATGTTTGAGTAATTCTGGATGCTTCTGTATAAAATACTCATCTTCCCAAGTGGAATCTTCAACAAATAGTTTCCTCCACTTAATGAGATACTCTGAAATGAATCTATTCCTTAGCTGGTGAATTCTCGTGTCAGTGATAGCTTCAGGCTCCAATATGAATTTTCCTTCCTCGTCAAGTTCCGGAAATATAGTTTGAACTGGGATGTTGTCACCTATAACCTTATTTAAGCATGAAACATGGAAAACTGAGTGTACTCGCGAAGATGCAGGCAACTCCAATTTGTATTCTATAGTACTAATATTTTGCAACACCTTATAAGGGCCATAGTACTTTGGTGATAATTTATTATCCTTCTTAGCTTGCTTGAGAGACATATTTTTGTATGGTTGTAGTCTTAAAAATACCCAATCCCCTACTTCAAAACTTCTTTCACTACGATGTTGATCTGCTTGTTGTTTCATGCGATTCTGTGCCATGGCCAGGTTGTCCTTTAAGAGTTGGAGAACTTGTTGTTGATGCTTGATATGATCTTCAACTGCTTGAACCTTAGCCTTTTCTTTTAGAGAATAAATGATGGACGGTGGGTGATATCCATAGAGCACCATAAATGGTGTCATTTTTGTTGTAGTATGAAAATAAGTGTTATACCACCATTCTACCAAGGGTAACCACTTGAACCATTGTGTTTATTTATCAGAGACACATCAACGAAGGTAGCCTTCCAGAAATTTGTTCACTATCTTAGTTTTTCCATCAGATTGAGGATGATAAGATGAGATATGAGCCAATTGAGTACCCAAACAAGAAAATAATTATGTCCAAAAATGTCTAATGAAGATGGGATTTCTGTCACTTACAATAATCTTTGGGATTCCATGTATCTTTTGAACTGTCTCCATCAATGTGGTGGCAACTGTACTCAATTTGAAAGGATGAGAGAGTGCACAAAAGTGTGTGTACTTGGTCAATCTATATCAATAATCACCATGCTGACACTCTTTCCTTCATATTTTGGTAACCTTGTGATGAAATCCATGGAAAAATACTCTCAACGCTGACTTGGGATGGATAATGGTTGTAAAAGATCAGGGTCTTAATTATTTCCACCTTATTTTGTTGGAAAACTAAAAATTCTTCCACAAACCTTTGAACATCAGTTTTAAGGCCCTCCCAAAAATATTCCTTCTTGACCCTGTGATAGGTTTTCAAAAATATTGAGTGCCCTCCTACCAGAGAGGTGTGAAATTCCAAAATTACTTTTTGTTTGAGTTGGGAGTTCTTACACAAATATAAGCGATCTTTGTACCATAGTGAATCATTTTTCCATGTAAATGTATCTAATACACTAGAATCCTATTGCAACCTTTGAATGAGAGTCCACACTTTTTCCTCATTCTTCCATTCATCCCTTGCTTCTGTTATCCAATCAGGTTGGATGATCGAGATATAACAAAGAAAGTCCTCAACATCTTCATCCTTTCTTGAGAGTGCATCTACCACAACATTTTTCTTCCCTTTTTTGTAGATGATTTCAAAATCATAACCCAACATCTTGGTCACCCATTTTTGTTGTTCTTCTAAAGATAGTCTTTGTTCCAAGAAGTATTTAAGACTKCCATGATCTATTTTGACCTTGAAGTGCCTACCTATTAWGTAAGGGCGCTATTGATTCAATGCATGTAGTATTTCTCATTCCTTCTCATAAATGGGTTTGTGTAAGTCCTTTCCCTTGAGTGGTCGACTTTCAAAAGCAAGGGGACTTCCTTCTTGCATCAGAACAACACCAATTCCATTTCTTGAGGCATCACATTCCACAATAAAACTTTTTTTGAAGTCTGGTGTGGTCAAGACATGAGATTTTCACATTGCCTCTTTAAGTTGTTTAAAATCTTGAGTTTCCTCTAGAGTCCATGAAAATGAATCCTTCTTAGTTAATTCCATTAAAGGTGCTGATATTCTTCCATAGTTCTAAACAAACTTGTGGTAGTAACCTGTCAAACCCAAAAATCGTCTAACATTATTCAATTTTTTTGGAATCGGCCAATCCATCATGGCATTAACCTTGTTAGGGTCTACCTTGACACCTTCATGAGATACAATATGACCCAAATACTCTACTTCCTTCACCCCAGCGAAACATTTGGATGGTTTGACATATAGTTGTTGCTCCTTTAGTAGATGTAGCACTCGATCAACATGTCGAACATGATCCTCCCAAGACTTTATATAGATTATTATATCATCAAAAAATACTAACAAAATTTTTCAAAGGAAGGGCTTGAAAATATAATTAATCAACCCTTGTAATGTGGAAGGTGCATTCGTAAGGCCAAAAGGCATGACCAAAAATTCATAATGAACTTCATGAGTTCAGACTGCTGTTTTTGGGATATATGCTTCCTTCATTCTAATTTGATGATACCCTGAATGAAGATCCAACTTTGTGAAGTAGATGGCTCCATGTAGTTCATCTAATAATTCATCAATGACGAGAATGGGAAACTTATATTTAATTGTGATATTGTTGAGCTCTCTATAATCTGGACACATACACCATGAGCCCTATTTCTTGAGTACCATTACCACTAGTGCAGAGCAAGAACTTTGGCTAGATCTAATAATTCCAGCCTCTAACATTTCTTCAACCATACACTCAATTTCACTCTTCTAGGCATAAGGGTATCTGTAAGGCTTGATGTTAGGAGGAACACTCCTAGGAATTAGGTGAATAACATGATCATGATTGCGAATGGGTGGAATACCTCTGGGGATATATTTAAATACTTCAGAATGCTTATCAATGATCCCTTGGAGATCTAGGGGAATAGATGACTTAGATGTTTGAACATCTAGTGGGCATAGTTGTACAATTACACCCTGATGCCCCTTTTTCAATAATTTTTTCATACCATTAGAGATTATCACCTTATTGGGTTTCCCTATGATACCTATTAACTCGGTTTCCTTTCCTTCCAATGAAAATTTCATGAAAAGTTCCCACCCATGGGTTTAAGTACAATTATTGGACTATTCATTACATATTCCCCCATAGTAAGATTGATCTTATGAAATTTTCCTGAGCAATTGATAGTTCCTCCATTTGCAATAATTACTTGAAACTATGGCATTGGATATGTAAATCAATTGAGAGCTTTGGATAATTTATAGTGAATGAAATTATGAGTACTACCAGAATCAATTAAGAGTATTACCTTTTTCTTTTTGATATATCCTTCGATCTTGAGGGTTTGAGGAGTGCTAATTCCAACTAATGCATTACATGATATGGTGGGAGTCAACTCTTTAGAATAAATTTCTTCTACTTTTTCATCTTGAGATGGTTCTTGTTCTTCTTCCTCTTCACAATCTATGTAGAATAATTTCTTCTCACCACACTTATGTCCCTTACTGTACTTGCTGTCACAATTAAAGAATAAACCTTTTTATTTTCTTTCCTCCAATTGTTGAGGTTTCAACCTTGTAGGTTGATGTGGTTTAGAAGAAGGAACATTATTCTCTCGATAGATGTTAGGAGTGGTCCTTCTAGTATCCATACCCATATTTTTACTTTCAACATTTCTCACCACCCTGAACACATTTTCCAATGATTTGGTTTCCCAAAGGAGAACCTCATGTTGAATGTTATCCTTTAAAGTTCCTATGAATACATCAATCAAGTGCTCATTTGGAATATCTTTTACCTTTATATTCAATCTTTGGAAGTTCTCAATATGCTCCACAACTCAACCCTTTTTCTTGAGATTTATCAATTGGATGAAGAAGGTATTGCTCCTTGTATCCTCATAGTGTGCTATCATTTCTTCCGTGAAAATTGTCCAAGTGACAAGTGATTTGCGAGAACAAATCCATCGATACCACATAAATTGATTGGGTTCTAAATATAAAGACACAATTCGTACCTTTTGTGTGTGTGGCACATCATGTAGATCAAAGAACTGCTCCATATGGAGTATCCATGTGATTGGATCCTTTCCATCAAACTTACTCATATTGATATTAGGAAAGTGGTTGGTATTCAACCCAAATTTGGAGTTTCTCCACTCTCGATTCATCTTCCTTTTGTCCTCATCATGAATTTCATGGGATACATTATCACTTTTAGGTGGACTCTCTATTAGAATTTTTTTTAATCCTTCAATGATATCCCTTTTTAAACCATCCATCTTAGTAGCCATTATCACTTCCATCTTAGCTTCAGTTTAATCCATCATCCTTTGTAGTTCATATTTTGTTACTGCCTTATTTTGTAAATCATCTATGTACTTGCACATTTCTTCACCTTCATCAAGAGTCAAAGTAGGACTCTATGAGGGCTTATTTGGTGTAGAAGTTCCCTTTTTTGGTGGCATGTTGGCCAAGTATCACTGCAAGGTAGGAATTTTTAATTGGCTTAGGAAGATGTCCTCAAAGACAAGGGAGTGTCAAGTGCTATAGCTCTCTTTTATACGTGCGGGGCTCAACAATAATATTCGACCCAATATATCATGGCACTAACTAAGGAGGCTTAACCATTCCCTTAGCCGTACTATCCGACTACCTAGGTACTAGAGAGTGATCCCCCTAAGTGTTGTTCTCAGTGTATTATAGCAACAAGACGACCAAATGGTTTTCTCGATAGGTCTTAGGATTCTAGGGGGTCTCCCGATATACGTTAGGTACCTGGGAGCTCAAATCCATAGTAGTGTTGTCTAATTCACAACCATTCGAAATGGGCCTTCTGATATACTCTAGGTACGTGGAAGAACCACACAGTCCCCGGGTTGTAGCGCTGACAAGTAACGACAACTCCTACGTTTAAAGATGATGGAATACATATGTACCTAAAAAACCATAATATTCTCTAAAATTTATGTGATACTCCTTTTATCCCACTTTATTCTACTTTTTGAATCACCCCAATTGGATCTTCTAGTCAAAAGATATGAAAATTTCCAAAAAGAAAATGCACCTTTTAAAACCATGATTTGGAGATTGTTCTGCTAGCTGACCTTTATTCTGTTGTATCTCTACAATTTCGGTCCTTCTAAGTCTAAAATTCCTACCTGAGGTATCCTTATGTGTTTTCTTTCCAACCCCATAGGTTATACAAAGATTGGATTCTCCAATAGACTTTTATGATAACTTTCCCAAGTTGTGCTTCTTTTTCCCCTTTCAGGAGAGCGACACTGTACGGATTGCCACATGTCACGGTGTTCACTTCAGAACTTGAAATTCATACCAATACAAAATAGGTCAGTACCCTAACCAAAGGAATATGTCTCACACAATTTGGAGGTCTTTAGCTTCCGATATAATAATTTTTCCAAAAACACATGTTTTAGACTGAAATCTGGACTAGCCCAAAACCCTAATTTCCTCAGGGAATAACTTTCAGAGTAAAATGAATCAAGGGCTGAAATTTGTACACAATATACTTCAATATTCCTCCTTCGTACTGTAAAAGTTTCAGAACCTGAAACCAAGCCGAAAAAATTTGGTAGCGAAAATTCCAAGAAGACGTGTTTCAAACTAGTTTAAGGACTAGTCAAAAATCCTAACTTGAACATAATGTATCTCCAAATATATAACGAACCAAGATCTGAAATTTGGACCCAAGTTATCTCTATATGTCATTTCTACACCATAGAAATTATAGATCTCGAAACCTTCCAAAACAAAATTTGTAGGGAAAATTCCAAGAAGACTTGTTTTGAACAAGCCAATTCCAAGGATTGTCTAGCTCTGATACCAAATGTTAAGAAGAAAATATCAAAATAGCATAAAAACCTAAGAATAAGAACTCAATGCATTGAAAAGAGATAAATTCAGATAATAATCCTCTTCGAGGGGGAAACCTCTTTATATATCATATGAATTCACAATTACAAGACGATTCCAAATGAAAAGGTCTCCTTGGTATATATAGGAGACTAGGAGGTACAATTACAACTAATGGACCCAAGCCAACATAAATAAAATAACAATAATAATGTAATATGCCCCAATTAAAGGGTAATGTGCCACTATTTAGGGATTAACACACACATTATACAATACACACCATTTAAGACTACAAATAATTCAAATATATTACTTTCATATTAAAATTTAAATTAACTTTCCATGTTCTCTTCTTGAGATGTGATTCCCTTGCTCTCATAGCGATTATGTTTATCTTTTATTAGCCATATTCTATCAATAAAATCCTTTCATAATGAAATACACAATTTACAAAACATGTTTTATATAAGTAAATAATTTTAGGATAAAAATGTTTTTAGGTTAAGTGGTGTATATGTTATAGTAACACACACTGGTGTGTTTAATATAGACTTAAGAACCGATTCATTTCACTATACAACATGCACCAATAAACTCGACAACATTTTAAAACACAAAATTGACCAAAAAATGCACTTAATACAATATTTCACACGGGTGTGACATTCCTATATATTGTGCACTAGTAAAGGAAATATCTTTTAAAAGGTCATGCCAAATGATGCCCTTTTAATAAAGAAATGCATTGGTGTATTGCTGTTGTATAGTGCAAACCGTGGATTGTGATTTTTTTTTAAAAACAAATACAACAATGATAAGGTATGAGATCCAATGGAATGAGTGGTACCCATCCAATAGATACCCAAAGCCCCATATACAAGTACAAAACCATTAGATATTTATTGCCTAAAAAAAGGCTTCATTGTGGGAGTTTTAGGCAACCCAAAAGACATCCACGTGAATCCCAAGGAAGACACACTCCCTCAACCAATTGGATTCTTGGAAGGCACACTCTCTCTCAACTTATTGGAGGAGAATAAAAAATGGGCACAAGTCCCAAGGAAGTAGTTGATCAAATCTAGCTAACTAGCTGTTAGAAGCTAGTTGTAGCTTGACCTATTTAAGAAATCATCTAATAACATTAATCTATATAAGAGTGCTTCCTATTCGAAATAAAGTGATGTTCATTTTTCTCTCGGTTTTGGTGATAGTATTCATGTTTTCCTATTCTAATTTGAGTATTTTTATTGAAGATCAAATGGTATCCAAGAATCGATATGATATTCTTTTGCACTAGTGATTTTCAGAGAAATAATTTTTTTATGGGTTTCTAGTATCTGTACCACCTAATATTTAGATCCATAGGTGCACTAGGGGTGTGTCCACCCTCCATCTCTCAGATAATGTGCTAGGGTTTGCTCCAAACCTCCAATTCCCAGTCCTTTTTGGTGATTTGTAGCTTAAGAGGTACGCTCAGGGCTCAACTCACCCTCCATATCTTCCAACACAATGCACTAGGGTTTTTCCTTCCCTCTAATGCTCAATGATTTGGCTGTGTCGATCTTCCTATTATCCAATTTGTGATAGGGTGTACCAGGGTTTTCCACACCCTCCCCTATATTCCAAAGTTCCTTCTCACCATGTTCTTGGCTAGGGTTTGCTAGAGAACCATCCATTTTGGGATCTAGATGATGTGCTTCAGGGTTGGATCCATGGTTTTCCCATCTAGATATAACTCCCGATACTGATCCAAAGGATAGTGTGTAAGGGTTTTCTCCAGATGGTGTGATTAAGGGTTTTCCCTCCCTCTTGGGATCCAACACACTTAATATTCCATTTTCAATGCATTCTCCATTCTCATTTTTTAGTTTCTTTAGTATATGAAGATAATGCATCCTCGTAAAGACCCCTCCCCCAAGGATTCTACATCTTGGAAATATTATCCCCTTCAAGAATTGGCTCTTGCTATGATGAAATCATGTGGCTCTAATGAATATACCCAACACCTCCATAGTTGGATACTCATTTCCATCTACCTATGTTTTCAGGGCATATGAATGGTGAGGTCATTGATTCCTAGGTATGTAGTCTATCCACTTCTTTCAAAAGGGGCTCATGAATGACAAAAGAACATAATTAATATATTTCTTGTTTGAAATTGGAAGAGGTTTCTCAAGATTTTTGGGACACCCAAATAGATACCTCCTCTCTGGTGGTGGACTTGGGAGATAAGCCTATGGCCACCCCTCCTCCTATTGGTTCTTGGGATACCTTTTGTTAAGCACTATGGAAGCGCTTCTATCCCCTGGGGTACCTTGAGACTCTCCTAGATAGTTGGTTACAACTATGCCAATTCTCAGTCCAATCAGTCCAAAGATACATTGAGGTGTTTATTAAGCTATGCATTCAGTTGCATATTCAATATTCATAAGAGGTACTCATTATTAAATTTAATTCCTGTATTTTATTATTGTTAAGAAAAGAGGTTGATTTGTTTGAAATCTCTTCCTTAGATAAGGCCTTTTTTCAAGCCTTGTTTGTGGAACAAAATCTTGCTCCTTTCCTTCAATATCCTCTATCCAAAGTCATCCCTTCATCAACTCCTTTTTCTTCTACCTCTCCCAATCCTAAGAAAATGGTATTCTTCTCACAAATCTCAGTTCCACTCCTCAACTGAATGTCATGTTCTTCGTAATGAAAATACTATCAAGATTCTATTCACTAATGCTCCATATTCATCATTGAGAACAAAGCCCCACTGAGTTGATCACATTGGAGAATCCCATGGAAATGAACCTCTCTCTCTTGCTCATGGCCACTGCTCCCTAGAATTCTTCACCAACTCCTTTGTTTACTCATAATTTCCAAATCAAGCAATCCCTGACCACACTCATCCTTGAGAATGGTAGCCAAAATAATTTTGTTTATCAGGATTTGGTGCACTAGTTGGCACTTCCTACTACCCCTCACTCGACACCCTAACAATTGGATTGGGCTCAGAAGGATGGTTCCCGTGTGATGGTGACCCAACGTTGTTCCCTGACTTTTTCCATTGGCCCTTTCCATGATATTGTTGTTTGCGATGTGTTCTCCATCATGTTATATACCATGATCACAATCATTCATATAATATTAAGAAATATGGACATACCTATGTCCTCAACTCATTTTATCTTAAATCCCCTGCCTCACTTTCTAATCAACTTGCTATTCATCAAATCAGTCTCAACAAATTCATTTCCCTCTATCTAGCATGCCCTCTTAAACCATATATCCCCTCTCACACCCTTCCTTTCAATCTAACCACTTTAATCACATCCTTTGAAGATGTCTTTGTTTCACCCATTGTGCTACCCCCCATCCATTCCATTGATCTTATTCCTGGAGTCAATTTTCTCAAGGCCCCTCCTTATCACTGTGCTAGACTTACTGAGAACTCAAAAAATGTAGGTGAAACATTGTAAATCTTATTTTGGGAAATATTCAGTTCAATATTTGGATTTTTTTTTCTTTGTTGAGGTCGTTAGCCTGAATCCCACTAAATTCCAAGCTCTTGCATAGTGGCCAGTGACTCACTCACCTTTGGCAATCAAGATATTTATGGATGACATTATTTTTTATTGGTGGTTCATTGCTCACTTCTCTTAGTTAGCACGAACTCTTCATCAATTATCCAATGAAAATAATTTTGTGTGGTCTCCCTTGGTACACCAATAATTTCAGGCTCTCAAAATTGCCTTTTTTTTTTCACCTGTACTTCGTTTACCCAATCTTTAGTCTCCCTTTGAGATTGATACACACACCTCTTAGTATGCTATTGACACAGTTCTTAAACATGGAGGACACCTTCTTGCACACAATTTAGAGACATTTTTTGATTCCAAACACAATTATAAAACTTATGACAAAGAGTTCTATAGTCTAGTCCAAGCATTGAAACACTGACACCATTACATCCTAGGGAAAGAAAAAATCTTCCACACAGATCATCATCCATTGTTTTTCATTAATTATTAGACTAAGATATAGGAGAAGTATCATATAAAGTGGGCCACTTACATTCACTATTTTCATTTAGTGAATAAATACAATATGGGCACGTCTAATCAGATGGTTGATCTCCTGATCCATCCCCCTACGCAGGTACTTCAACTGCTGGTTGTGTGTTGTGCTTCCTATAAGGATTGGAATCCTCTCTCTGATTTGGATCCCTTCTTTGCATAGATATGGGATATTGCTCAATATCCCACTGGGGTCAATCAAACTCCATTTTTGGATTACACAATTAGAGATGGGTGGCTATATAAAATCAATCGATTATTTGTCCCAACTTCTGAAGGTCATATTAATTTGATCAAGGAGGCTCATGCTTCCTCCTATGGTGGCCATTTTGGGTCTTTGAAAAACATTAAACACTTGAAACCAAATTTCTTTTGGGCTTCTATGACTCATCAAGTGGAACATTCCATTTGTGCTTGTGCATCTTGTAGTCATCATAAAAAAACCTTCCAATCAAAAATTTGGTTTGTATCAATCCCTTCCTATGTATTCTCGAATTTTGGACTCTCTTTCCATGGATTTCCTTAGTGGTTTACCTATGACCTTACACAAACATTCCCAAGTTTCTGAAGTGCTAAAGGCAACGCAACAACATTCCAAATCCTGCCATGATCCTCACCATTCCACTATGGTTTTTACCCTCGATGATAAAGTCTAGTTTTACATGAAACTCCAACATTTTAAATCCCAACATTATCACAAACTGAATCTTCTCCACTATGGGCCTTATACCATTCTCCAACATATTGGGGAAAATACTTATCACCTTGACTTTCCACCCCAACTAGGAATTCATGATGTGGTGAATGTAAACAATTTGAAATGCTATGAACCCCCATTGATAAAAGATAATTTCACCATCTCTCATCCTATTGAGTTAATCCCTGATTTCCATCCTCCATTTCTCTAAGACACTTTAATTGACACTCTCCATACCACCACCCTTCATCAACAACATACCTTTTACCTTGTTGGGTGAAGGTTCCAAAATCCTGCTCAGGATAAATGGTTTTCGGAAGCTGCCATGCACACACATTTTCCTCATTTGATGATGGAAGTGGGGAGACTTCTAGATTAAAAAAGGAGGAATTAGGAAACCAAAGATACATCCACACGAATCCCAAGGAATTCACACTCCCTCAACCAATTGGATTCTTGGAAGGCATACTCTCTCATCTTATTGGAGGAGAAGAATAGTTGGGCAAAAATCCCAAGGAGGTAGTTGATCAAATCTAGATAACTAGATATTAGAAGCTAGTTGTAGCTTGACCTTTTCAAGCCATCAAGTAATAACATGAATCTATATAATACTTCCTCATATTCTAAATAAAGTGATGGTCATTTTTCTCTTAATTTTGGTGATAGTATTGATTTTTTCTTGTTCAAGTTATTTTCCTGAGTATTGCTATTGTAGATCAAGTTTGTAGCAACATAATGAAAAGAGAAGCAACAAGAAAACTGGATTTTGCAATGCTAAAGTTAACTCTAAGGCCCTTTTATTTTCTTGAAAATGCATTGTAAATACCAATAGGAATAAATAAAAAAATTATGGAATTTATTGAATCAATAGTAGGTAAATTTTAGATGAATAAAATGAAGTTACCTACTTTAAATTTCTTTTTTTTAGATCTGTATGTGATCTATGATGATCCCTTGAAAATTTAACTCTTTAAAAAAATATATCCACTCCAAAGTCTTCCTTTGTAAATCTCTCTTGCACAAGTCTCCCCTCTAGCATTTGTTAAAAGAATGGAATACATAATAGGGTTTTCTTTTACAAACCGACTTTTACAAAATGAAATTCCTAATCATTTTTTCACTTGATATTTCAACGCATTGATAATAAACATGTGTTTTGTTTTTTTAATTCATCTTATGGTGCACTTGATAGCTTAATCACATCGGTGCACTATGTGGACATAAAAACTTTGAATAAACAATTTACAATGAAAATATTCATAATTAAAACTCTAAAGAGGTTTTCATTTATGGAGGTTTTAGTGGATATTTATTGTCGGTAGGTATCATAAACTAACATATAGGTTCATTTAGGATATAAATACACACTGATGTGGTAAATGTGAATTTAGTGCATAGATTACTTATAGAATAATTTCAAAACTCTATTTGAAGGTAGAATGTTGGACATGTTGTTATGTTTTCATTGATTTCAACAAGGGTTAATATGTATTTATCATCCACACAAGTACCCTACTATACCACTTGTAGGAATCAACAGTAAAGAATAAAGAACAATGTTGATCGTTGGATCAAAATAAGAGCACGATCGGATGGTAAAGAACAAAGAACAATGCTGATCGTTAGATCAAAATAAGAGCATGATTGGATGGTAAATAACAAATAATAATGTTGATCATTGAATCAAAATGAAACCATGATACAACGACCGAATCTTTTTACGCGAGTTCGCTGAGCACCCCAAAAAAATGGCTAAGTATCATATTATATTGGTTGGACTCATATCGCTTAAAAATTTATAAGTATGGTCCATTATGGAGGTAACATAAGTTGGGCATGCATTTTGATGACATTTGAGAAGAAATATGAGTATGTGAGTCTGTGAACCCGAGAATAATCACTTAAAAGTTTTCTAAGAATAGGTTCATTTCGGAGGTAGCGGAAGTTGGGCATGCATTTTGATGACACTTGAGAAGACATGTGAGTCTGTGAGTCCACGAAGTTTTAAATTTTTTCTAAGTATAGGTTCATTTTGGAGGTAGCGGGAGTTTGGCGTGCATTTTTATGACACCCAAGAAGACATGTGAGTCTGGGAGTTCGCGAACCTACCACATAAAATAATTCTAAGTAAAAGTCCATGTTTGAAATGATTGAGGACCATCCACTCAATGGTTGATTAAATCCAAACCATGGATCTTTCTAAAGTGACCATGAAATCTTGTGGATCGTCCACTCAACACTTGATCATATCTGAACAGTCGATCTAAATTAACACCAATATAAGCCTGCGTTTGCGAGCCCGTGAACCATACACTCAACGTCCGATAAAATCCAAACCATGGATCTTTCTAAAGCACCTGGATAATCTAGGGCCGTCCACTCAACACTTGATCATATACAAACTGACGATCTAATTAATATCAAGATAATCCATGTGTGTTGTTTCTCTCGGTCATAGAACAAGGTTATTATATGGAAAAAATGAGGCAACGAAGGGTTAAAATGATGGATAACACTCAGTTATAAGGTAAGGTCACCTGGTAAATAGAAAATGTGCCTTCGCGCTAAAAAAAAAAACATGCCTCGCATCTTCCTTGTCTAGATGTTGGTCACAATGTTTGGTTCTATGAAAAAGGGGTCACGAGATTATCACCCATCCATCTGAATAACACATGAAATGTACTAGTGAGCATTAAAAAGTTTGAAAATTGTCTATTAAAGAATTGAGAATACAACGAAGAAGTGTGAGAATGAAATAAAAGGGGTCGATCTATCAAATACTAAGAGACCTAATCAAACAAGGAAAATAAGGGTTCAAAAAAGTAATTAAACAAATTTTTGTAAAATAAGAAAAGTAATTTGTCTCTAAATAATAATATTAAGTTTATGAAGAGGCACAATGGATCAATGCTCTTTTTCAAAGAGACACAATGATTCAAATATCATACACCTATTGGAAAATTATTTAAATATAAAGATATGATAATTGGAAAATGTCCCTGTGGTATAATTCAGAAGATCAAAATAGAAGCAGAGTCCAAAGAAGAATCTTGAAGACATTTATGAAGTAAGGGTGGAAGGGAGGAGCAAGGGAGGATTGGTGTCCTCTATAGGTTGAATCCTAAAAAATGGTTTTGGTACTTCCTTAGGTTGTTTCTTGAAATTAGAGGATAGGTTTCCTCGACAGGTTGAATCCCAGAACAAGGAATTGGTGCTTCCTCAAGTCAGTACTTGAAAACTGGGAGTTGGTGCTTCCTTGAGTTGGTGCTATAAAACTAGGGGATTGGTGTCTCCTTGAGTTGGTGCTCAAAATAAAAGATATTGGTGTTTCTTATAAGATTGTAACTTGTAAATGAATTAACTTTTTATGATTGTTACATTTAAAATTAAGAGTTTTGTACATTATTGTTGATAAATTATTATAAATTAATAAGTAATTAATTTAAATTGAGAATAATAAGCAATACTGATTCATCCCCCCTCTCACTATTGGCCAATATTTCAAAAATTGGTATCAGAGCAGGTTCCTTCAACACAATCTAACCACTTGAATGCAGATTCTGAGAAAACAATGGATCAACAAGAAGAAATCTCCTCTAGCAGAGCACCACTATTCAAAGGAGATGATTATGCTTTTTGGAGTATAAGTATGAGAGGTTATCTGATGGCTCTTGGATGTGATGTTTGACAAGATATGGTAAATGGTTACACAACACCAACTACTCCATGTTCATACGTTGTTGCAATGAAACTTTGCAATGATAATTCAAAAGTTGTTAATGCAATTTTGGGTGGATTAGCAACCCCTATAATTGTAAAGGTGATGCATTGTAAAACAACAAAAGAAATCCAAGATAAAATTAAAGTCATCTATGAAGGAGATATAAAAGTAAAGAAAGAAAAACTCCAAACAGAGAGAGGGCAGTTTGAAAATATGAAGATGAAAAAGGCAGAAAAAATTGCAGATTATCTTCAAAGAGTGGATGAAATTGTCAATTTAATCAGAGCACTAGGAGAAAAATTAAAAGAGAAAAATATTGTCCAAAATGTGTTGAGATCATTTCCAATAAGATATGATGCAAAGGTATCTGTTCTGGAAGATCGAGAAAACCTTGACAAACTTACAATGGATGAGCTTCATGGGATTCTCATAGCCTATGAAATGAGAACCAGACAAGATAAACCATAAAAAAGGGAAACAAATTTCAAAGAATCAAAGACAACAAAGAACCTTGAGCATGTGACAAATGAAAAACATCCAGATATATCAAATGAAGAAGAGGCCAATTTTATAAGAAAGCTACAAAAAGGCTCTGGGAAACATAAAGGGAAGTTACCCTTCAAATGCTTCAACTGTGGAAACATTGGACACTTTTCTAACAAATGTCCTTCCCAAGGAAAAATATAGTGACGATGAAGAAGCTTACAACCAAAAAGACCCTAAAAAGAATAAATCCCAATAAAAAAATAAATTCTATAAGAAAAAGAAAAAATTTTACTCCAAAGAAGACAATAGTTCATCTAACATGAGTGCAGATGATGTAACATAACTTTTATTTATGGGAATAGAAACTCAAAATAATGTTGTTGATAATGAATAAAACTCTGAATTTTAAGGAGAAGTAGACCTTGAAGAAGAAATTATTAGTTCTCTTGAAGAACTAAGAAAATATAAAAAGAAGAACAAATCATTGAAATGATAACTATTGGAATATGAAGAAAAACAAAAACCAAGAGAAAAGGAAGATTCAAAAACCATCAAGGAATCATAACAAATCATTATTGAATTGAAGACTGAACTCCAAGAAACAAAAATAATTGAATAAGTCATAATTAAACAACTCAATGAAAAACAACGAAAATATGAAAAGAAACTAGAGGCTGAATTTGTTTTTCTCAAAAGAGAACTTGAGAAAAGAAACAAACAATCAAGATTTGAAAACAATTCAAGAATATTGGATGATATTATTAACAGTCAAAGGTCATCAAGCAATAAGACAGGACTTGGTTATGATCAAAAGAATTCTAACAAAGTATCTAACTTTGCATCCCAAGAAATTGACAAAAATCCAAACAGTTATGCAACTGCTCTTCAAAGCTCCTTTAAAAAGCAAGAAAACAAGGTAAAGACTGTTTCTAATTAGCATAAATTTTCTCTCCCTTCACAAGAGAATGAATACAAAAGAAACACAATTACAAGAAGAACTCCCCCAAAAAGGTATCAACATCTCTTTCTTGGCTATTGCTTCTCTTGCAATAATTTTGGGCATAAAACATTACATTGTAGAGCTTATGGAAAGTAAAATTATACAAATATTTAAAGATATGATTATAAGAACAACAAGAATAATAATAATCAAGAGAATAGAAAATATAATTCATTCTTTCCATTACAAGATTATAATATTGAATGCCAAAAATGCAACAATTATGGTCATAAAGCTAGTGACTGTAGACTGTCAAAAAATTCTATAAAGACTTCTAATATCTAAGAAGAAACAGATAAAAATATATGGAGAAAATATGAAGTACAAAATAAGAAAGATGATGAAGATATTGCACCTGAAATTGATGAAGTTGATAATAGGAGAATGATGGGTGAAGTTTCTAATAAGGAATCTGAAAATCAAAGTTTTGCATATGAAGTGGATCAAGCTCAAGAAATGAGAGTTCCTAAAGAAGACTATGACACAATTGTAGATCTTGATGATGTCTTGCAAATCAATAGTCCATTAGCCAATGAAAGAAAAATGCAAAAAGAAAATTCTAAAGAAGAAGATGAAGAAGCTTCTGTTGCTCAAAAAGTGGTGATGATGATGAACTCTCAAAAGTAGATCAACCAGTAGAATTGAGCGATGAAGATCTAGGAAGATTTCCAATCTTATTTTGATGGTCTACTAAACTCCCCCTCAACAGAAAATACAAACAAAAAAAAAGGGGAAGGAAGATTGAGGAACATACTTGACTACAACCCAAGGACAATTTAGTTTGAATAATCATTGAAGTATTAGAAAATGTTCATAGACTCATGAAACAATTTATGAGAACAAAAACATAGTAGTGACAATAATATTTTGTTGAAGCAAGTCTACATCGTTGAATTTATCTAAGATTTAGGTTCAGAATGTTTAGTAAAGCCACATTGAGGAAAATGCCTTAGTTGTGTTGAGTAGTTGAGGCATTGTTTGACTATCTTTGAAGGGCCACCATAGGAATGGATTGAAGGACTGACTGCAATATCAGTATCATGAACTGAATGTGAAGCAAAAATTGATGACAAATTTTACCATTCCATTAAAAGTTGTTGGGAATTACAAACTGATGTCAATGGAATACATTTCAGAACTTGTTTTGGTATGAATAATCAAAGAATGCCTATGAGGACTGTTCAAAATGAACAATAAAGATTTTGGTATGACAACTCCTTGAAATCTGTCAATAAAGATGCATGAACATCCTGAACTGTGATGAAACCTTCAACAACTGGATCATATCTAAAAATACTATCAAACTTGTTAAGTCACATAAAACAACCAACATTCTCTTTGATGATGGTATTCCCAAAAGAAAGAGAATGGAAGAAATGTCCTTATCTTTTTAAATTGTACAAGCTTCATAAAAAAAACAGTACTTGGACAGGGGGAGCATAACCTAAGGGGGAGCAAAGAAATATCCCTTTTGTCATTGTTGTCAAAGGGGGAGTATAAATAGTAAAACTCAGTTAAAATAAACAATTTTTGACCTTGTTTCCATCAGTTCCAAAGGGGGAGAATGTTGGACATGGTGTTATGTTATCATTGATGTCAACAAGTGTTAATATGGATTTATCATCCAGAAAAGTATTCTGCTATACCAGTTGCATGAATTGCTAGTAAAGAACGAAGAACAATATTGATCGTTGGATCAAAATAAGAGTAGGATCGGACGGTAAAGAATGAATAACAATGTTGATTGCTGGATCAAAATAAGAGCATGATTGGATGGTAAAGAAAGAAGAACAATGTTGATCGTTGGATCAAAATAAGAGCATGATCATACGGTAAAGAACGAAGAATAATGTTGATCGTTGGATCAAAATAAGAGCACGATTGGACGATAAAGAACGAAGAACAATGTTGATCGTTGGATCAAAATGAAATCATTATCCAACGGCTTGGATCTTTTTCTGTGAGTCCGCTGAGCACCCAAAAAAATGGCTAAGTATCATATTCTATCGGTCAGACTCATATCACTTAAAAATTTCTAAGTATGGTTCACTATGGAGGTAACTGAATTTGGGCGTGCATTTTGATGGCATTCAAGAAGAAATATAAGTCCACGATTCCATGAAACCGAGAATAATAACTTAAATTTTTTCTAAGTATAGGTTCATTTCAAAGGTAGAGGAAGTTGGGCATGCATTTTGATGACACCCGAGAAGACATGTGATTCTGTGAACCTGAGAAGAATCACTTAATTTTTTTGTAAGTATAGGTTCATTTTGGAGGTAGCAGAAGTTGGGCGTGCATTTTGATGACACCTGAGAAGACACGTGAGTCCACAAGTTTGAGAGTCTGCAAACCCCCCACATAAAATAATTTTAAGTAAAATTCCATGTTTGAAATGAATGAGGACCGTCCACTCAACGATTGATTAAATCCAAACCGTGTATCTTTCTAAAGTTCCCAAGAAACCTTGTGGATCGTCCACTCAATAATTGATCATAGCTGAACCATCGATCTAAATTAACGCCAAGATAAGCCCGATTTTGCAAGTCCGCGAGTCCGCAAATTGTCCACTCAATGTCTGATTAAATCCAAACCATGGATGTTTCGAAAACACCTAGATAATCCGGGGCCATCCACTCAACACTTGATCATTTTCGAACTGTTGATCTAATTAACACCAAGATAATCCCTGTGTGTGGTTTCTCTTGGTCACAAACCATGGTTATATGGAAAACATGAGGCGATGAAGGGTTAAAATGTTGGATAGCACCTGGTTATAAGGTAAGGTCACCTGGTAAATAGAAAAAGTGCCTATGGGATAAAAAACATAAAACAAGCTTTGCGTCTTCCTTGTTTAGATGTTGGTCACAACGTTTGGTTCTATGAAAAAGGGGCAACGAGATTAAAAGCCATCCATCTGAACAACATAGGAAATGTACTAGTGAGCGCTAAAACGTTTGAAATTTGTCTATTAAAGAACTAAGAATACAACAAAGAAGTGTGAGATCGAAATAAAATGGGTCAATCTATCAAAGACTAAGAGACCTAATCAACCAAGGAAATGAAGGGTTCAAAACTGTAATTAAACATGTTTTTGTAAAATAAGAAAAGTAATTTGTCCCTAAATAAAATTTTAATTTTATGAAGAGGCACAGTGAATCAATGGTCTTTTTCAAAGAGACACAATGATTCAAATATCATACACCTATTGGAAGATTATTTGAACAAAAATGTATGATGACTAGAAAATGTCTCTGTGGTCCAATTCAAAAGATCAACATAGAAGCAGAGTCCAAAGAAGAATCCTGAAGACATTTACAAAGTAGGGGTGGAAGGGAGGAGCAAGGGAGGATTGGTGTCCTCTACAGGTTGAAGCCTAAAACATGGAGTTGGTGCTTGAAATAAGAGGATAGGTGTCCTCGACAAGTTGGATCCTGGATCAGGGAATTGGTGCTTCTTCAAGTCGGTGCTTGAAAATGGGGAGTTGGGGCTTCCTTGAGTTGTTGGTCTAAAACTAGGGGATTGGTGTCTCCTTGAGTTGGTGCTCAAAATAAAAGAGATTGGTGTCTATTATAAGATTGTAACTTGTAAATGAAATATTCTTTTTATGATTGTTACATTTAAAATTCAGAGTTCTGTACATTATTCTTGAAAAATTGTTATAAATTAATAAGGAATTAATTTAAATTGAGAATAAGAAGCAATACTGATTCACCCCCCTCTCAGTATTGGCCAATATTTCAACACAATTTTATTCACGAATTCAAGGTAGAGGGGATAGTCTACTAGAAATTCAAGTCTATATGTCATTGTAGGGGTTATATGTGAGATCATGTAAATTAATGATGACATATTGGGAAATGTTTGTATGTGAGATCATATAAGTTTATGATGACATATGGGAAATGTGCAACAACACATAAGATTGTGATGATTGACAAGAAATGTGGGAAGGAAAAAAATGCCTTTATTCTAATAACAAGTACTCAAGTTGTTATCATGATAACACATGATATGGTGAACTTATATCTAATATAGATAGAAAAGTTACAACTAATATAGCTTACAATTTTGAGAGGCTACACACATACTTTAGACTCAAGTCTTTTCATAATAAATGCATACATGAAGATTCATAGAAATGATTAGGACACACACAACATGCATAAAAAAATGTATTGCACCATTTCACAGGTCTTTGGACTAGGATGGATCATCTTTTTTCAAAGTCATGGAGCCCAACTCCTCTTCTTGTTTGGTGGGTGAAGTATTATATTACTCTTCATTGATTTTAATTTTGTTGATATGATGATTTTAACTATTCTTCTATTGTATTTTGTTCATTGTAGAGGATATATCAATGAATTTAGAAATCAATGCCATCAAATATGACTTGCATTGAGAATAAATTTATACTTCCTCTCGAGGCATACTAAAAATATCATTGAGTAATTCTATTTTTGGATTTTCAATGGAATTAATGTAAATGTATTACTTAATTCAATATATTTTTTTTATAAAATGGTTGGTTGCATAGTGGCTGGTATGGGAGTGATAAAGCTTCGCAACCCCAAGGGACACAGGTTTCGAACTCATGACCTCTCCCCAAACTGGAAGAGTGTGCGCATGTCTTAACCAATTGTGCTATCCCATTGGATTATCCTTCTCCCCATAAAAAGCTTATTCTTTTTTATCTCTTCAATGTGGTGTTTTACAATTGCAATGCCCTTAACCAATGTGAATTCCAACTTAAGAGATGTCAAACTTCTCCTTCAAATTTACTTCAAAATTGAGAAAAAATGTTAAAATAACCCCTGAGTAAATCACAATGAGCAATTTCGTTAGATGAAAATTAAGCATGAGTGATATTAGCGTTGACTACTTTGTGATGGAAAATGAAATAAATGGAAAATAAAAATTTTGGTGGCATGTAATGTAATCTTTGTGAAAGTATTGTGTCTAATAAAAATATTGATGGTAGGTAATGTAATCCTTGTGTCCGGAAAATCTGAAGTAAATTATGTCAACCACGTTCAAAAGTAATTCAAAAGTAATTGGCACGTAACATAAGTATTGAGCAAAAACTATATCCTAAAAATCCGAAATCAATTATGTAAATCACCTTCAAGATAATATCGATGCAGTCTCATGAGTATTAAATTAGAAAGTCAAATAAAAAGACAACACATTTACTAAAAAACAATTCTTTAGTATAAAGAACATATTTATCAAATATAACTAACACACTTATAATATTCACATATTTGTGAAATATATCCAAAATCACAAGATAGTGAACTTTTAAATTAACGATAATGTTCATCACAAGATTTATCTATACAAACCACACAGAATGCCATGAGTATTTGTAAGCCTCGTTTCAATTCATAAATTTAATGTTAACATCAACGTACCACTTATTTCAAATAAGCAACATAAGGTTTCACTATTTGTCATCTCTTTAAATTTTCATAATTTTAATGGGAAGTAATTTTGTACATTCCACATTTAGTTACTACTCTAAAGATTTTTTATTAATAGAAAATTTTTATTATAAAGTTTTTCTATTAATACCCCAAAATAAATATCAAAATTCTAAATACATTCGTGGGGATCAAATTCTAACCTACTGGATGCGAACATTGTGAATGTAATCGATCTAAACCACATTACTTGTGTTGTGTGGTAAAATTTTATGTTGATAAGACAATTAGTAATCTCACACATCTCTCCGTCATTTCAGTTCGCTTAACGGACAACCCGTTACAATCAACACGGTCAGCTGAGTCAACGGAATCTGAGAAATATTTTCTTAAATATTTCTCATTTTACATACTTTCATGCGAAGATTCATAAATAAAAAAACCAAAATAGACTCCCTTGGAGGATGCCAAAGTTGACATAAAATTTACGGAATGAAGACAAAATCTTATTTTTTCTTTCAAATTTCTACGCCCCAGTCATCTCCTTACTATGCAACCTCTGGACAAATTTATTTACAGTTGCATGTTTAATTTCTTTATAATATTATATTTTCTCACTGGGCAGGTATAGGATACCATGTAGCTATATGAAATCAGACGAATAATTATTTTATTAGGTTTAACTATAATAATTTTAATTTTATAAAAATAATGAAAAATTTAGTAAAAATATTTAAGAAACTTTTTAATAAACTTTCAATTGAGGTGTTAATTGGTTAAGTAAACCTTTGATCGAACTATATATTTGGTTTTTTAGTTTTAACCATGAAGGATTTTAGCTAGATTGAGATATTTTTATTAACCCACAAAGAGCACAAATGAGGGTTTAATTAATCCCAAGTCTAGGTATTTTGAAAATCCTTGTTACGCACTCAAGATTTTTAAAAACCCTTGATCAAACTAAATTGTTTGATTGAGGGTTTAAAATCTAGAATTGTTTCCCCCTTGCTAAGGATTTTCTATAGCTACAATTTCCATGGGTGAAACCGTTTCACGTGTTTCATTTTGGGTGGTGAGTTGATGCCATTTGATTCATTAGTGAGTCCTCTATCCAATGATACATCATTTTCATAGTTGAGGTTTCATATTATACTTTTAATTTATTTTCTTTTAAAACTTATAATTGAATTTTTAACTCATAGTTTCTAAAGGTTCCCAAAGAAAAATTAGAAACATAAAAAGTACACAACCAAAAAATCATAAAAAAGTGGGACCCCCCCTGGATGTCTCCTCTTTAAAGGGCATTTCTAGTTTTTCAATTGATGTAAATAGTAGGAAAAAAAGATGATGGAAACACAATGGTGTATAAAATGTGATTCAAATATTAATTGGTGAGAGTAGAAAAATAACAAAAAATATAATTAAAAAAGAAGCAGGATTTGATATGTTCGGTGTAGATAGTGCTCATGTATTTTGTTTTTGAGAATTATACATTGAACATTGAATTAGCTGAGGGGCTACCATCTCAAACCTAAATGCTGATATAGATTTTTCGATGACACTTTCGTTGTCTAGCCCCATGGCCATTCCTTTTTAACTTCCTTCTTCAACCATCTAAACACCATTTCCCTCCATATCCAATTCACTATGGAAATGGAAAAGGACAATTCTCTCCCCTTTTTGGATGCTCTTATCTCTCTCCTCCCTAGAAACTCCCTCACCCACCAAGTTTTTTGCAAAAAGACTCATACTGAAAGATACCTTCATGCCCAATCCAATCATCATCCATCCCAAAAATCCATTGTTCTTAAAACTCTAGTTCTTGGAGCCATCTGAATCTCCGATTCCTAATTCCTCGAAAAGGAAAAAACCCACCTTACCAAATCTCTTATGTCCAATGGTTACTCTAGCTTTCAAATTAAAAATTCCTTCCACTCATCATGTAAGCCCAAATTGAACATATCTGCCTCTTCTTCCATGTTATAGTTTTAGAAGTTACAATTATCTTCTTTAACTTTCATTAACAATTTAATGTAATAGGATCACTTAAAGATAAAAAATCACATAACACAAGATATATATTGGGAAAGCCTCGTGGGGGAGTAAACCCAACAACCAATTCTTCAGTATAGATTCCTTCAACCATTACAATGTCACGTTATAGCTCTCCACAAATAGACCAAGACCAAGAAACCAAGACCTCCTGTGCTAGACCTTCTTTGTTATGTTCCAAATACACACGAGAAGGCGAGTTGTGTGTGTATACAAATGAGAGGAACTCGACCTCTATTTATACACATAACTTGACTCCCAAAAAGATGCAACCCTAAGAGGGGATGTTTTGACTTTTACAATAAGGATAACAATAAAATAATAATTTATTTTGAGTCGATTTATACAATAAGATTACAATAACCTTCTGAAGGTTTGACCAATACAAATACAAAATAATATCTTTCATAGTTACATCAAAATATCAACACTCCTTTTTAACTAGGAAGGTATTCTTTATTGCCACATGAGCTCATGACCATTGAATTGTTGAACATATGAATCTATACATAATTAGATATCCATAGTACAACACGACTTCACAACCAATGCATCCAAGGCCCATGGGTAGCTCTCAAATAGCTTCAACATGTCACCATGACATCCACTTCCCCGCAATGCATGTGTACCTCATCATGTGCACCCATGTGACTTCACATTCAATGCATCCAAGGCCTATGGGTAGCTCTAAAATAGCTACAACGTGTCCCCAGTACATCCACTACCCCACAATGCATCTGTACCTCGTCACTCCCTCTGAAGAGGGACCACGCCAAGCTTGTCCCTGAAGTGCTCGAACTTCATCCTCGACAGTGGCTTGGTCAACATGTCCGCAAACTGCTCCTCAATAGTCACGTACTAGAGCCTCACTCCTCCCCTCTACACCATATCCTCGATATAGTGATATTTTATCTCGATATGCTTCGACCTATTATGGAACACCATATTCTCTGTCAACTTCATGCAACTCTGGTTGTCACAGCAAATGCAGGTCACCTTCAATTTGAGACCAAATAACCCAAACAACAGATTTTGAAGCCACACTTATTCTCCACATGTTACACACGCTGCCACATATTCAACCTCAATCGTACTAAGTGCTACACATGACTGCTTCTTGCTACTCCACTAAACCACACTGAAGCCTAGAATGAAGCAATATGTCAAAGTAATCTTCCAATCAGGAATACTACCAGCCCAATCTGAATCAGAATATCCATATAACCCGAACTCATGGTCTGTCACATACTTGAGACCATAATCCAATGTACCCTTAAGGTACCTTATCACATGTTTTGCTGCGACCAAATGAACCTTCATGGGATGCTCCATATACTAACTCAAGGTGTTCACAACAAAACATATATCCGATCTCGTTTTCGTCAAGTACATCAACGAACCCACCATCTTCCTGTATAAAGTAACAACCACAGTCTATGAAGTCGTATCCTTCAACAACTTCATATTTGATACCATAGGTGTAGCCATTGCCTTGCAATCCAACATCCCGAACCTCTTCAGGATTTCCACTACATACTTCCCTTGTTTCAGAAAGATCTCATCCTATCTCTGCCATACCTTGAGACCCAAAAAGTAATGCATCATCCATAGATATTTCATCTCAAACTCAACAACCAATTTTTTCTTACACTTTGAGATGAACTTTTCCACACCTGTTAGAAACAGGTCATCCACATACATCAATAGTATTACTAGACCATCATCCACAACCTTAAAGTAAATTTTAGGATCCTCACTACTCTTTGTAAATCCTAAGATCATCAGAAAACCGTCGATCATGCCATACCATGCTTTGGGTGCCTGCTTTAATCCATAAAAATCCTTCTTCAATCTGCACACATGCGTCTCTCTTTAATGTGCCTCAAACCCTTGTGGTTGCTCCCCATATACTTCCTCTTTTATTTCACCATTCAAGAAGGTTGTCTTCACATCCATATGATGCGCTTTCCATTTCATTACTACGACCAATGAAAGTATAGTCTTGATCAAGGTATATCTCACCACGGGAACAAATGTCTCCTCATAGTCAATGCCCTCCTTCTGAGAGAATCCTCGAGCCACAAATATATCCTTATACTTTTCAATATTGCCATCAACTGCATGTTTTGTTTTTTAAATCCATTTTGAACTTACTATTGATTTCTCCTTTGGTCCAGGGACCACATCCCAGACATCATTATTTACTATGGACTGACATTCCTCCCACATGGCATCCTTCCATACCCTCTTTTCTGCATCCTCTTCATAACTGAATGGTTCTGCATCCATGATATCACACAGACATGCCACATAGATGGAATATAGTTTCGACTTCTTACTTTCCCTGAGATATATTTTTGGGGCACCATATCTTTCTGCATCTCTGATGAAATCATGTGCTTAAGCTAGTATTATCTTGCGAGAAGGAATCTCTACTAGCCTATGAGGTTCTTCCATGTCATTATGCTCATGAATGATTTCCTCTGGTTCAATTGCTTCTGCCTCTGGAACTCTAGTAACTTCATTCTCCTCCTCATGAACCTATTTTTCATAGTCCTGTTTTAATTTGTTGAAAGCTGCACTCTCATCGAAGGTGACATCTCGGCTAATATCAACTTTTCAGTGACCGAGAATATATATCATGTATGCATTCGATGTGTCACTGTAACCAACAAATATTCTATTCTTTCCAGATGGATCCAATTTTGTCCTCTTTTCCATGGGGACATGCAAAAATATGGGAAAGACAAATATCCTTAGATGGCTGACTTCTGACTTCTTTCCTGAAAACATCTCCTCTGGTGTCTTTTTTTCAAGTACTTTGTGGGGACTTATGTTTTGCATGTACACTAGAGTCTTTGTTTCTTCCACCCACAGATGCATAGGTAGATATTGATCATGGATCATAGCCTTCATGCTTCCATGATTTTCTGATTCTTCCTTTCTGCTACTCCATTCTGATGAGGATTGTAGGGACTAGAAAGATCCCTCTTAATCCCAACTTCCTTGAAATATTATTTGAATTCATCTGAAGTGAATTCTCCTCCATTATCCGATCGCAAGGTCTTTATCTTCCGCTCTGTCAAGTTTTATGCCAATGCCTTAAATTATTTGAATTTTCCGAACACTTCATTCTTTGCATTCAACAAATAGATGAAATTTTTATGTGAGTAATCATCAATAAAAGACACATAATATACATACCCACTTAGTGAAGTTGATGACATCGGTACACACACATCCGAGTACACGATGTCCAATACTCTTTTGGATCTACTATCGCTACTAGGAAATGAGTGCTTCACATTCTTGCCTTGTGCACAACCTTTTCACACACTGTCTGGTTTTGCTTGGATATCTGGTAGTCCCATCACCATATTTCTCACATTCGGTAGGGCCTTGTAATGTAGGTGAGAAAATATCCTATTCCATAATTCACTAGGATTCACAGTGTCATGAATTAATGTTGAATCTGATCGCCCTTTCAATTTGTAGAGTCCTCCCTCTTGAACTCCAATCACCACCACATCATCAAAAGTCTTTCCTCTATGCCACATAAGAACTTGTCCATCAACAAATGAAACTCTGTAACCCTTCTCATCCAATGATGAAATCGAGAGAAGGTTATTCTTCAATCCAGGAACATAGAGAACTTCTTTCATCTTCATTTCCTTTTTGAAATGAAAACGAAACCAACTGAAAATGAAACCAATTTTTTTTTTTAAATTTATTACATGCATAAAGCTCTAAAAAATGAGCTTTAAAAATTTAGAAATGTATTTATTGAATGACATCCTATCACCTAAAATAAAACAACTTGATTAATTTATCTGAGGAGATAACACTGGCTCCTATTGGGGGTGAAAGCCTCCTTGTGAGGTTTCAAGAACCACAGAACCAATGCCTTTCCTGTAAGACAAAAATTCAAACCTATCTACTAGTGTTTCCATTGGGCATAGAGTTATTTTTCAAAAACAAACAAAAACTGAAAATAAAATTTACAATGGTAAGGCTTTGAAGCCTTAGATAAAATAGAGTTTCATAAAACGCCCATTTACTGGGCCACCAAACATTTCTTCACCTTCCATACTTTGCAAAATGAAAGTGTTGTTATGTTGTACTTGAGTTATCATGAAAGGACCGGTCCACAAAGAGTCAAACTTGCCATCCATTCCTTTATCTTGTCCGAGGGCATCCCATTTCAGAACCCAGTCACCAACCTGAAAGTTGTCCACCTTTTCTTTTCTATCAAAAGTATCCTTGATCCTCTTCTGATGAGCTTATGATTTGTCCACCAATTGTTCTCTGACTTGTTGCAATTCTACCAATTCAAGCATTCTTCTCACCATATCATTTGATTCAGTTTGTTCTTCCTGAAAGAAATTAGCCACTGGTAGAACTAGTTGAATGGGGAAAATGGCATCAGTGCCATAAACCAGTTTGAAAGGAGAAGTCCCTATAGATTTCTTGATGGTCACTCTGTCAGCCCAAAGAGAAAACTTTAGTTTAGAATCCCATCTCTTTTGATTCTCCTCCAACAGCTTTCTGATGATTCTGACTAGACTCTTATTGGATGACTCGACAAGGCCATTGCCTTGAGGGTAGTAGGAGGTAGAGTGTACCAATTGAATGCCCATTGAATTACACATGTCAACCAATGCATCAACTTTAAAGGCTGTTGCATTATCTGTCACTAGCCTTTTTGGGCAACCAAATCTGATTAGGATGTTTTCATAGAGAAACTTCATGACGACTTGATGAGTGGCATTTCTAGTGGGGATTGTCTCTATCCACTTGGTATAATAGTCAGTGGCTACCAGGATCCACTTATGCTGAGCACTAGAGGAAGGATTAATCTCGCCTATGAAATATATGCTCCACTGCTGAAAGGGACCATTCACTACAATAGGTCTCAAGGGCAGTGATTTGAGTTTTTGCTTCCCTGTGAATCTTTGGCACTTATCACAAGATTTCACAAAGGCACACACATCTGAAAAAATAAAAGGCCAATAGTACCCAACCCTTAGGATCTTATGAGCTGTGGTCTTCCAGTAATGATGGCCTCCACAAATACTTGAATGGAACTGATGCATGACTTAAGATGACTCATCTTTGTCCAAACATCTCAACACTAAACCAGAAGGATCTTTCCAATACAAGAGATTATCATTAATGCATAATTTAATTGCTCTGAGCTTAAGAGCTTGGACTTGAGTCATGCTAAATTAAGGAGAAACCTCCAACTTCTGCAAAAAATGAACAATACCTGAATACCACTCGCATGAATACAAATTCTCAGCCACCTTCTGGTTGTCATGCTACTCTTCTGTTGCTATCTCTGTATGCAAACTTACTGAACTTACCCCAATGAAATTTATGCCTAAAAGATCACATTTCTCTTTTGTCATGAGCTTGGCAAGGACTTGGCCTTTTACTAGCTTGGTGGGCTTCACTTCTATGTCAAACTCAATCAACTTTGCTATCCATTTGGCTCTATTTCCATCAATATCAAGCTGGGTCAAGACATCCTTCATAGAGGCTGAAGGAACATAGGAAACAATCTTTGCATGGAGGATATAAATTCTGAAAGATTTTAATGATTTAATGAGAGCATAGGCTTGTTTTTCTATAGGATCATACCTTAGTTCAACATCCTTGAGTGATTTTTCGAAGAAATCCACCGGGTGATCAAGACTTTCATCATCTTTCTATAACAAGATGGTTGCCACTGTGTCATAGGAAGAAAAATAGAAAATATAGAAGTTCTTGGTGTAATCTGGACTGATTAGAGTAGGAGATTCCATGATAGCCTACTTGATATCCTGGAATGAACTTCTTGCACTGTCTATCCATTTGAGCTCAAATCCCTTTTTTAGCATAGAGGTTATATGTTTCACTAACTCGGAAAAATTAGGAATAAACCTTCTGACAAAATTTATCTTACTGAGTAGGGATTGGATATCCTTCTTTGACCTTGGTATGGACAACTTCTGAATTGCTTCAACTCGAGTTGGATCATTTTTCACTCCCTCTGCTGAAACAATGTGGCATAGGAGCTTACCCTTCTTGAGAGAAAATTGAGATTTTTTTGGGTTCAATGAAATTCTGAACTGTTTGCATTTCAAAAATACTCTTTTCAGATGCTTCAGATGCTCTTCATGACTGCTGTAATAAATTGTGATATCATCAAGATAGATGAGGACAAACTTGTCCTTTTCTCCCACAAAGGTTATGTCCATGGCCCTATAAAATGTGACCCCAACATTCATTAGCCCGAATGGTATCTTGGCGTACATGAAGGTACCCCAAGGAGTAGTAAAGGTAGTTTTTTCTCGGTCATTAGGGTGTACAAAAACCTAGTTATAGCCTAAGAAGCCATCTAGGAAAGACATGACACTGGCTACTGAAACTCTCTGCAACAAATGCTCCATCTTGGGTAGGGGATAGTTGTCTTTCTTGGAGAATTTATTTAGGTTTCTAAAATCAATGCATAACCTGATCTTGCCATTTTTCTTCCCCACTATCACTAGGTTTGCAACCCATTTAGACTATCTTAGTGGAATTATGATTTTGGCATCGAGGAGATTTTTGATTTCTTTTTCAATTACAGGCAATAAGAGAGGACTGATAGGTATCAACTTCTATCTAAATGGGATCGTGTCTTTCTCCAGGGGAGTCTTATGTTGAATGACATCAGTATTGTAGGTTTTTAGATCACTGTATTTCCAGGCGAATACATCAGCAAATTCCTTCATAAGGCTGCAATATTATGACTTCCGATCAGCAGTTAACTCAGTGGACAGATTTATGAATTTAGGATGACTCTGGCTTCCTATATTGTGCTCATGGACAATAGGATCCTTATCCTTCTTATCAGGTTTGTAGGGGACATCATTTTGGTCAAAAATCTTCTCAAGAGGCACCAAACCCCGAGGTATATAATTTTTAGGCAGCTGAACAATATCGTGTTGATCCATTTTTCTCTTCAACTTAGGCTTTTTGGATTCCTCTACATTTTGATTTTCCTGGTCAATATGCATATCAGAAAATTCATCTATGACCTGGAGAAATCTACTAAGCTCATCATCATCTTCAAAGACTTTCCAATACTTGACATTTTCAGGTAGGAATGGTCTGTATTTGACTTGGATTTCATAGTTTAGTCTAGGAGGCATAGGAGGAATGAACATACTAGCTGAGACAACAAGGGAATCAACTAGGTGATTCATAGCTCTGGGTATATAAGAAATATAAAAAATGGAAAAAGAGTCTATGATTTTCCATACCTCATCTCTGTAAGCTTTCAACCTGATATGTTTTTCTTGGAAAGTACTGTTCACTTGTTGTATGATGAGATATACATCTCCAAACACCTTTAGACCTTTGATTCCCATCTCCTTGGCATCATTTAATCCCAACAACAAAGCCTCATACTTTGCTATATTGTTAGTAGTCTTGAAATCAAGTTTAAAAGACAAATGAATAGTCTCCTTTGAAGGAGAAATCAAAACTACACCTGCACCTCCTGAGTCTTTGGTACTGGCACCATCAAAGAACATGCTCCAGATGGGAGTACTCTCTCCATCAGACTACTGATAAGTAGGCTTTGTGAGCTGCAAAGGAGTTGGCTGAGATTCATCTATTTGCAGAATGCATGCCCCAAAGTCTGTGTCCAATGCATAGATGGGATGGTTTACATAATTCTTCTCTGTAAAGTCACTTTACCTCTCCTCCAAACACCAGGACTGTGGCATAAGAAAGATCCACCTGCAAGGTACCACCTAGCCTTTTTCTCCATGAACGTGACAAGAGGAGGCTGAAATTGGGTGGGATATCAACCACTACAACATCCATTACCATGCTTCTCATTTGTAGCTGGGCAAGGTTTATGACAAGGTCTTTTATGAGGCTGAGGCATCTGAATTTCCTAGAGTCAAAAGAGAAGAGATCATGGTAAGGTTTTATGATGTCAAGCCCAAGCTCATCCATCACTGCTTTAGGCATAAGATTGTGTGATGCTCCCGAGTCAAGCAGGAAGTTGTGGAGGATCTTGTCATGGATATTCAAGGATATGTAGAAGGGTGGACAAGAATCATCTTAGTTCTCAACCATAGGTCCTAAAGTCATTGTGGGTTTATCATATTGAAGGTTTATGTAATAAAAAACTATGGGAGTCTTTGGTTGAAGGGACTTCAGGATGGTAGACTTGAATATATCATTCTTCATAAGTTCGGTCAATGGAATAGGTATTTTTACCTTTTGAATTTCTAATTCGAAATTAAATGAATAGGATATTTTGTCAGAAGGTCTTACCTCATTAGAGGGATCTCTGAGGGACACCTGATCCTTAGCTTGGGGCTGCAATGACTTCTGTTGCTGTCTTGCAGGAGTGGACATCTTTTTTTCATGAGTAGCAGGCTGCTTGGCAACGACATCTTTCTTCTTTCTGGGGGCAACAAGTAATGGCTTTGAAGCAACAGTCTTGGATATTAAATTATAACCTTGTTGATCATCTGCCTGATAGAAAGATTCTTCAATGCGTGCCTCATTAATCTGCTCATTCATGAGGGCCTCCTCATAATCTGTTTGTGTCAAGAAGGAGTAATCAACATTATCCCCAAAGCAATTGATTTCATCTTCTTCTTCATCTTCACCATGAGATAGCTCCTGCTCTTGTTCCAACACAACATTTTGGAAAGGGGCCCTGATCCTTTGGTCTTCAGCTGCATTCTTATCTCTCTGAAGGATCTGGATTTTCTAGTTGTTCCTTCTATAAGGGAATGCATTAGGATTCCTAGGAGCATAGGCATTGGGCTATCTACCTCTTGTTGGTTGCTGACCCTGAATTTTTAGTTTTGACATCTCCAAGGTCAAGCTATCCAACATCTTGGCCATCTTTTCCATTTTGGTATTTGAAGAAGAAGGAGGATCATAAGATGATTTCTTTCTCTCAAACTTACCTTTAAGTTTCTGGGATTCCACGATGTTAGATTCAACCTCAAGAAAAGCATCTTGCATTAAGGTGAGTGTGGCTGACCTTCTTACTCTAAGGATCAAGCAGAATTCTGGATCAAAGGAAGAAGAGTAAGTAATATTCGCTAACATGTTAGTTGGCTTGATCTCTGCAAGGATCTTGCCAAACATTTTATTTAATCTTTTGGTGAAGTCTGAAATAGATTCGCCATTTTCTCTTTTTAGATTTCCAAATTCAATCATATAATACAAAAGGTCTCGTCTTTCTCCCCAATGTTTCAAAAACACTTCCTCTAATTTCTCAATACCTATCACTTAATTAGTTGGCAGTTCCTTGAACCACTTCCTAGC
>ML781291.1:40192-50623 GCA_009831015.1 Picea engelmannii | reverse complement strand
GAGGAAGACAAATCAAGAGAAAGATATTTCAGAAATATAATGCTTCAACTGTCGAAAGTATGGTCACTACAAGAATCATTGTCCCAAGCTAAATAAAAGGAAGGAGAAACATGAAGCATCAATTTCCAAGGAAAAGGAACCTACAAAGAAGACTAAGCAGGATGAAAGAGACTTGTTCTTCTAAAGGTAACCATACTCTTCTTATTTCTTGTACATATCTTGTTTGCATAGTCTTTGTACATATCTTGTATATCTATCTCTTAGAAGATAATATGTTCCAAGAAGTACTATACTTATGGAAGAAAAACAAGATAAGGATTGTTATCATTATACAAGTCAGATAATACACATGAAACGATGAAATACATCAAACAAATCATGTGGAGGCTATTACAAGATAAGCCTAAATTAGAATCAATCATGAAGAGACTTAGAATAAGCAAAGACAGAAATAAGTCAGCAATCAAGAGAAAATTGGAGAAAGACTTATGACGTTTTATAGAAGACAATAAGATGACAACGTGGACTCTGTTAGATGGAGGGAGTCGATTATATATTGCAGAAGACAATAAGGATGCAGACGGAAGCATGGAATCTATTAGATGGAGGAAGCCGATTATATATCGCATAAGACAATAAGGATGCAGACAAAAGCATGGACTCTGTTAGACATAGGGAGTCGATTATATGCACTTATACATGAAGCAAGGATTAGAAGGAAGCGAATCCTATGATCCATTGAAGATGATGAAATATATATCCATGGTAGTAGCCATGAAAGACAGTGCGTGTTCAGTTCAACCTCGGAAGAAGTCTTCTTCAAAGATAATCCTTAAAGTATCTATGGTTGTCCATCCACGTCCGAAAGGAAGAAGTGGAATATTTAGGGCATGGAATCTATAAGAAAATCCATGGAACCAAGAGATAAAGAGAAACATGAAGAAGAACATGAAGATTCCAAGAAAGAAAGGAAAGCCAGAACAACCAGTCATCAAGAATCACAAGATTACTAGCCTGATATGAACTCACTAAAATCAATCTAGCAGAGGAACTAAAAGTTGTGATGAAGAACAATGTATATATGCAAGAATTGCAAGATCCATAACTAGAGGTTCTCCCAGAATGAGGGAGAAGAATATGACAATTACTTGTTCTAGTAAACCAGACATACCTCTACATGAGTCTTTATATCATCCACAATATCCATGGGTTGGAGTTCTACATCAGATGAATGCAAAGAATGTTCTCCAGAGAAATTGAACAAAGATCATATGAAGAGAAACCTCAAGACTTTGAGGCATACTAGAAAGAGACCCTTGTATGCAGATGGAAGAAGACAACTTGGTGGAGAACATCCAATGCACAATAGAAGCGTGGTGAAGATTTTATATAATAGAGATGTTGTATCAAGATGATTACTCAGAAGATCAGATCTCATGATGACAGAAGAAGTGCCACATGAATATGTTCCAGCTTTCCAATAATGATATACTTTATTGATCAGATCTACATGAAGCCTTCAAATAAGACTAATGTTCCAGATTAAAGTACATTTGAAATCAAGCATTACATTATCTGTGATGAAGTCTAGAAAGGAGAAAGTGGTTCTCCAATACATATCTCCACAGATGAGAAGATAAGAAAACATTTTGATAAATCTTATGTTCAAGATGAAAGAGTTTGCGTACTCAAGATGGAGCTCGTGGAGACGAGTTCCTTATTGAAAAAGGAACAGATGACTCCCAGGTTGGGAGGGAGAAATGATGTATTATTGATTGATGGATATGATGAGCATATTATTTCCAGTTTGGAAAGTGGATTGAGATTTCTGACGGACAAACATTTTCTAGTGCAGAAAATGGTCCAGACTGTTGATGTACCATAGACAGTGACTTCCCATTATGGTTAACATGGGGAGTGGTTTAGGGAAGTCTCTCTTCTTGAGGGTTACCCAAGAAGACTGGACCGGCTCGCCGAATAGTGACTTCCCATTGTGGTTAACATGGGGAGTGGTCTGTTTTGGAGGTTGGTGTAGGACATACATTTCCTCTTGTGGTTAACATGGGAAATGGTCTGGACAGTCATTCGTTAGGGTGGATTCATTCTCTCTAGGCTGCACTTTGTTTAGTGTTGGAGGAATGGCCCAGGGTGGGGAATGGTCTAGGTTCAACAATCAGGGACATGCACTCCTTAGGGTAGATTCATTCTCTCCAGGTTACACTTTGTTTAGTGTTGGAAGAATGGCCTAGGGTGAGGAATGGTCCAGGCTCAAAAATCATGACAATTATTCTTTCTTACTTGAGAACAATATTCTAGATAGCTCATCATTGATGTCTTACCTTTTTGAAGGCAGATGCTCTTCCAATATCTCACAGATGTGAGTGGAGGAATGGACCAAATGATTCAATTTATATCATAACATTGTTTCCGTGCAGGTTGATATCATATGATTGTTATGAATACTGTATGTCTCTAGACAGTAGATGTATACTACTGTGGTGGATGTGTTCCACTGTTTGTAACTATACATCATTGATCAAGTACATGTGTGCTACTTGGTGTGGTAGTGTACCACTGGATTGTAGTTGTGTACTACTATGAATAGACATAGTTGTGTTCTATTGAATGATATTGTTCTGATTTCCTTGAAGACTATCAGCAATGTTGAAAATGATTATCAGCTAGATGGATGATCAATGAACAAAGATATCCCAAACGGAAATGGTTCAAGACATTTATTTTTCTAAGACATATGTCTAGATTAGAAGAATGGTTCTTGTGTCACTCTGTGGTGTGAGTGACTTATCCATAATCATGTCTAATTACTCAGATAGAGTATGGTTTCAAGAGATGATGTAGTCGATGACACTTATGGTTATGATGGTGCTCATGATCTAGTCATGAGATAGTATGTACAACTATGTTGATGCTACCGGGTGAATGGTATGTTTGTGCTCAAGACCATTACCTGTAATACCTCTCTATCTAGGAGGGAGTGTTGATATTATGGTAGCTGTGGGAGGTAAGAAGGAAATTTTGTTTATATCATGTTTTTTTTATTTTTAAAGATATAAAATGTTTTTTATGTTGTTTATCCAATGACTAATCGAGTGCTCTTTGATGATGCAGATGTGGGACCTTATCGTCCACCAGGTTCATCCCCTATCAAAAGGCTAGGGGAGAGAGGTTTCGTAGCAAGAGTGGTTTTTGTTGACTTTGAGATCATAGAAAAAAAATCTGAAGGGACTCATAATGAATATCCCAGATGCCTCTATAGATGATATTCTGAGGCATTACCAATGCCACACAATGGGTGTGTCTACTTCCATCGATCGAATACTCCGTAGCACAGGCAATCGCATGTTATAGCGAGCAGCATCCTTGATGCTCTATTGTATATGAAGCCATGTGCTTCACATTTTGATATTTTGGTCTTCGGAAAAAAAAAAATATTTGTAAAATTTTATCGTTATATATATAAGGCTCCTACCAACTTAATCGTTTTATGTACAAAGTGTGATTGGATTTTATAAATGTCTCAAATGTCTATATAACACATAATTATCCAATGCATATGTTAATGTATTTATACATCTAGGAATGTGTTGATATTCAATGTAATCAAAATGATGTTCCAAGAGGAAAATTCATAAATATACCCTTAACAATGTAGGACTTCGGATAGAATAAACATTACTCAAATGTAATATCACTAACTGTGAATCAAGTCGTACAACAAGATGATAGATTCCAAGTGAAACAACGTCGGTCAATAATTCGATGACCGCACTATATTCCGCGATATTGTTAGTTGCATGACCAAGAAAAACACCATGTATATTAATCAATTGATTTGTAGGTGCATAGATTTCCCAAGCAACAGATGTTAATTTTTTAGTATTGCGACTAGCGCCATCAGCAAAGCCAATGTAGGGTAGTGAAGACACCAACATTTGGAAACCAATCACAATGCAAGGTACGCAGTCGAAAGGTGGAACCAAACAATGAAAAATCACACAAGAGTATGATACACTAAAAATACACAACACTCATGCAAAAATGATTTAAGCATAGTACTTCTTCAAGTAAAGCCCATTTCTAGGTTCACTCAAAGGAATTCCATCATAATCTACTAGCTCATAAGATCCCTTCTCCAACACTCGTTTCATAATGTAAGAACCCCGCCACATGGGCTCGAATTTACCAGCCCCTAGCAAATCACGATCTTGCTCGTAAAGAAGAACTAGATCACCTTCAAAAAAACATGTGGCATGACATGTTTGTCATATTGGGCTTTAACACATTTTTTTGGAGTTTCAATGACTAAGGAAGCTGCACAACGGGTTTCTTCTAATTGAATCAAATACAAAAGACATTCCTCTTCAGCAGAGGTGTTAGGGAGAAGTTCAACAACCAGTTTCAGAGATGGTATTTCACATTCAATCGGAAAAATTGCTTCAATGCCATATACTAACTGGAAAGGTGTGAATCTCATGGTAGACTTAACAGATGTCTGATAGGTCCATAATGCTGAGAAGAACATCGTATGCCAATTTGGCTTATGAATTCCTACCATCCGTCGAAGCATAGTAGTGACAACTTTGTTAATTGCTTCAACCTGACCATTGGCCTGAGGATAATAGGGGGTTTAGATTTCATGGCGAAGACCCAACTTTTCAGTAATTTCAGACATCATAAAATTTCGAAAATGACTACCGTGATCAGTAATGATGGCTTGAGGGACACCAAATCGAGTAATGATATGATTGAATATGAAAAACGTTGTAGTTTTTCAGGTATTATCAAATGTAGACATCGCCTCGACCCACTTAGTGAAATAATCCACAACTACAATAATTTATCCATGCCTCACGGTTGAGTGAGGGTTACATGTCATGAAGTCAATGCCCCATTTAGCGAAAGGACCAATGGAAACTACAGGGTGAAGAGGAGCAGGGTGAGATCGGATCTTATTGTTGTAGGTTTGACAAGCATGACATTTATGCACAGCAGTAATGCAATCCTCAAACAATGAAGGCCAGAAATAACCAACTTGTAAGATCTTTTGGGCAGTGGCATACCCAGACATATGAATGCCACATGATCTAGAGTGACAGTCATTCAAATCTTTCTCAGCTTCATCGTAGGTCAGACATCATCGAAATATGGAATCAATACCATGGCGGTAAAGGGTATCACCAAGAATGATGTATTGATGGGCTTGATACCGTATACGACGATGATCTGTACTAGAGAGATCAGGATGGAAAGTTTGAGTTTGGAGATAGATGATAGTATCTATGTACCATATGTCATCAAAACTAATCAGAAAGAGGGATTCGTCAGGTAAAAAATCCTCTGCCACATTTTCTGTCTCAGAAGAGGGAAGATCACATATCAATTCGGCAAAAAACAAAGACTTATTTGAATTAGCACGTTCAAACTCCAAGTCAAACTCCTGGAGAATAACTACCCATTTAGAGTACTTTCCCCCAGCAATTGTCGGTTAAGGATATGTTGCATGAGGTTTTAGTTGGAAATAACAGTGGTACTATGTAATAAGATGTAGTGACGAAAAAGTTGAACATCTTGAACAGATGCTAAGGCCAACTTCTCCACATGTAGGTATTTGGTTTCGATAGCTGTGAGACTTCGACTCAAAATAGTATATCACATGTTCATAGTGTGAATCATCCTCTTGGACTAAGACCATAGAAATGGTGGTGTTCGAAGCAACTAAGTACATGAAATAATCTTGGCTATAGTCAGGGGGAACAACAATGGTGTACAACTTAAGGCAAGTTTGCAATATCATCCCATACAAAATCACTACCTTTCTTGAGGAGCCGAGTGAATCCTTTCGTTAATTCAACATAATTGGGAATGAATCTACGCAAAAACATTTCCTTCCTTTGCAAACTTTGGAGCTGGCGTAGTGTGGAAGGAGGAGGTAGATTAAGAATAGTCTCAACCTTCAAGGGGTCTACCTGAATCCCATGTATCAACACAATAAAACCAAGAAGTCGGTCAGATTCCACACAAAAAACACATTTGTGTGGATTCAAATGTATGCGATAATAATGACAGCGTAGGAAAATGGCTTGTAAATGTGACATGTGATCTTGATGATGCATGGAATGCGTCAGTAGATCGTCGAGATAGGGTTGTACAATGTGCTTAATATCATGAAAAGTGTAATACATAGCACACTGAAAAGTAGCATCATCATTTTTGAGACTAAAGGGTAGTTTCTAGTAGGTGAAGGTTCCCCAAGGACAAATAAAAGCAGTCTTGTGTTGATCTGCTGGTAAAATATTGATTTGATTATAGCCGAAGAAACCATCCATCAAGGAGAAGATTTCTATCCCGGCACAGTCATCAACGATCTAGTCAACGAAAGGGGTTGGATAATTGTCTTTAGGACAAGCTTTATTTATATCCCTATAATCTACACAAACATGGATCGTGCCTTGTTTCTTATTTACCAGAACAAGATTGGATACCCAATTAGTCAAATCCAGCCTTAAGAATTTTTTCAACTTCAAGCTTCATATCAACAACTTTATGTGGATGTACTGGGAGAAGTCTCTGCCAAGCAGGTTTAGTGTCCATATAAGTCTTAATCTCATGCACAACAATATCAGGATCAATACCTAGCATTTCTTCATAACTCCAGGCAAAAACGTCACGAAACTCTTGAAAAAGGGATTTATAAGTGAAAACCTCATCAGTAGAACAAGAGGCACCGATATGAAAATTTTCCACAACTCCGGGTTTAATCGATATGTCAATAGGAACGGTAGGTGAAATTTTACTCAAGTTCCCTTCATACAAAACACCGTGTGTTGACTCAGGAACAATAGAAATAACAACGGTTGACGGAGTTGAAATCCGTTGGTAACTCTCTATGGTATCACATTCGATGAAGAGAATAGAATGATGATGTCCATCATCCCATGGAGTATCTTCCATAGACATGACTAACATGATCATATCATCAGTAGGAAAGATCACATGAAATAGATTAGGAGATGTATCACAGAGAGAAGGAGGAGAGGGAGTTGTCGATTGAATAGCTTGATAAGCAGATTCTACCAGACTTAAAGGCATGTGGTCACCGTAACGAAGATAATCACCAGAGTTAGGTACTATCCATGGGTCATATGACTTGGGGGTTTCATGAACAATGGTTGAGATCATGTTAATTGAAGAAACAAAAGGAGGAGGAATATCGGGTGGTGGAATAGGAAATGTACGCATCAAGGTTGAATGTTTTAAAAGACCCACGTTGACATTCTCATAACTGGGAGGTGTTTTCGAGATAAAAGGTACGTTGCTAGTATGAGAATTAGAATTAAAGAAGGCCAGTTTGTCGACAATAACGACCTTTCCTTGGTGCGGGAAACATAACACATGGAAAAGGGTAGACACAATTGAGTGGATAGAATTAATCCATCTACGACCAAGTATAAGGTTATAATCAAGAGGTGCATCAAAGTGTTACGAGGGAAAAACACTCTATGGCTAGTGTAAACCACAACAGACAGGTATGACTATAGAAATCAACTCAATTCCAATGTATGCTATATAAACTAATGTGAAAGATAAGAAAGAGGCCTACTTCGATCCAATGTTTGATGATGTTCCACCATTGAGCACTTCAACCCAAAGCTTTATACCTGCAACAAGTTCTCAACAAACAAGTAGAGCAAGTATATAGTGATAATATAAAGGGGTTAGCACATTAGACAACATAATCCATTAATAAACATAACAAACATGCCCATGGATAATAATACTATATTTGCACGATACCATTTGGACAGGAAATGAGTATTTCTATTAATAAATGATCAGCGGAAGTGAAAACATTATAGACCTCTGTGTCAACATGGTTCGAAACAAAGAAACCAAGTTCCTTCCAATTGGGCCTCCACCACTTCAATCCTCCACCAAAGGAAATCTCATAGAAGTGATACAATAAGTTTCTCTCAACGATAGGGAAAGATCTTAGGGGATGAACACTGTGTTCAGACTTGAAGAACAAAGGGATGCAGACTCAATATGAAGTAATTTCTCCAGAGTAACTTTGTTCCTAAAGTTGAATTCTTTCTCCTCTTTTCCATAGCTCGGAATTGTGCTTTTATAGCCTTCAAAATACAACTGAAGAGCTGAGTCGAAATGTTTCCAGTATATGGAGGGCCAAGGATCAAAGATCTCTTGTTGTGACATGGAAACCCAACTTCATTTTTGTATTTTCTGGCACAAATCCCGATGTACATGGGTGGTTGTGGAGCAACCTACATATACGCATGTTGTATAGTAGATAGGGCACGTATATGTGGAAAAATATTTATTTTTATCTCTGGATTCATCAAAAAGGGATGAAAAGTCTGCATAGGGAAATGGAAAAAGCCCCTCTGTGCAAGATTGTAATGGTGAAGCAAATCTTGCTATAACACAAAGACCTCAACCTCGACATTGACTGATTTACTTTCTAATGTAATAGATAAAAAAGGAAGAACATCGTAAGGTTTAAAAAGTATACCATTGAATGCCTTAAGAGTATTGTGTGACTCGGTAAGGGAAGGAGAGCCAATAACTTTCCAACAAGTAATGGGCATAACACAAGTCGAGGATCCTTCATTAATAAAAGTTTGACAACTATTCTTGTTTTCCACAACAACTTGGATCTAGAATGCTAATTGAGGAGGAAGCCTTGGAATATGCTCTTCAAAGTCAAATATTATTAAATTAGTATCAATAGGATCAATTCCACCAATATCCTTTAACAATGCCTTTCCTTGAGTAGGACAAATTTGAAGGACTTTGAGAGCCGACATCGCAGAGGGTTCTTGCACAAGGTCTTCTACAATACTATAGTTTTAGGCAGCACATGCGTGAGGATTAAATTAATACTTTTGAACAATTCCCTTGGGAGGAGGAAGAAGAACTATATCTAGGCCCGGTCGTTCGAGATGAAGAGGACCATTTGGAGGTGAAGTTGGAGGAAGAGCTTGAACCAACAATGGTGGTAAATCATCAACTTTCTCTTTCGACGGAGTATAATCTTTGGCTCGAGTTGCGACTACAACTTCATTCTTCTTGGAGTCAATAGTACACATAAGGACATAAGATGAGGTAGAAGGAGAGGGTTGGTCATGAATGACCAATTGGGCTTGCTGCTGAGAAGGAAATGATTGTGACAAGACAACGGGTGTAGAAGGCTTCCTGGTTCCTTGCAGGAACTTAGTAACCTCAACGCGTCATGGACAATCTTTCGTATAATGCTCGTCACCAAAAATAAGGCAAGGGTAATGAGGTTTACGTTTATATTTCTCATCAACAAGTTGTGTTTTGGACTTCTCATATTGTTGATTAGTATTTTTGTCCTCCTTATTCTTACCCTTCCCTTTCTTTTTATTTTATTTTTACCGGTAGGTGTAGATTGAACTGAATTAACTTCAGAAGTTTTACCAAAAGAAAGAGTAGGAGTAGGAGTATTTTGTACATTAGAAGTGGTATACTTGGGATTGGTATGATTGGTGTATGTATAAGTCTCAGCATGAAAGGTGCCAATCACACCGTCAACAACATGAGAAGCTACTGGAGGTGTTGGAGTATGATTCGTGGAAGGACGAGGAATGTTAGGGATCAAGTCGTAAAGTGTGCTTGTTTGCGAATAAACGAGATCTAGATACTGAGGACCACTAATCGCCTGCTCTTCATTGATGACACCACCCATGGCCACATCATGGACTATGGGCCCAATGCATAATTTGGTAAAACACTCAGCCAATAGTTGATCAGGAAGGGGAGATTTGATCAAATGTCTTCTCCTCCTCCACTCATGGATATGATCAGAAATATGAGTGGAAGAAGATTGTTTAAAAGAACTCAAAATTTTGGTTCCTGTCTCGTATCGAATTGGCAGCTGGTAATGTGTTAAGAAATTCATGGCTAGGGTATTGAAGTCATTAAATAATCCTTGTGGTAACTCAATGTACCATTTTTTTGCCGAACCCATGAGAGTTTGTTAGAAAAGTCGTAATCTTATGGATTCATCCATCAATGAGTTGGAAAAACACCAAAGATGGAAAGTCATGACGTGATTATTTGGGTCTTCTCCCGATCGATCATCAAACTTAGTAATATCATATGGTAAATTGGATGGTATGACGGGCCAATAAGGAGAATGCAAAATAGGATCATTCAAAATCCTAGATAAATCCGATAAATCCAAAGTGGCTAGAAAAGTGTTATAACCCTAAATTGCACCACACATGCTTACCTGGCCTTAGGCCAACTCATATCCCTTCATTTCCAGAACATCTGCTGAACAACCTCTTTGAAAATCCTCTTGGGTCAAGGCCCACGCGCCCTAACCCATTACTGCACACGTGTGCACGCTGGCAGGCCCACTACAACCCG
>ML781291.1:8722-21790 GCA_009831015.1 Picea engelmannii | reverse complement strand
GGACTTCTCAAAAGACAATTGTAATAGGCAGAATAAGAAGTCAGCCCCAACAGTTAATTAAGAGACCCAGAAATATAATAAAGGTGGGTTTACCCACCCAGTTTGAGAAGTCGGCCCTGCTAGTGAAGAGACACTTCACACATGCCAGACTTGTATAAATAAAGGAGGCTAGCACCTCACTTGAAAACAACTCACTTGCTTAGTTTGAGAGACAAGTTATGATCTGTTACCGGAAAAGGAGAGAGAGAGTGGCACATATCTTGGAGAGGACTTTCTATTTTAGCATAGAGATCTCTTGGCATTGTATTCACTATCTATATTAATGAAGTTTTGCTAGGTTTTCTTCCCCTAGGGGGTTTCCTAGGATAAATGTTGTGTCTCTTGTGATTGTGTATTTCTCACTGATCTTGGATTATGCTATTGTTATCTAATGAAATACAAACATCTATAATAATGGCTTAAAAATTAATAGGTGTTTCATGTGGTTTCCCACACACTCACCATAGATATCGAGGATATCTATTTCCTAACGGGACTATCTCGCTGCAGATCACGGGTGACACTCATAGGTAGCAGTGGTGGCAGTGAGCCTATGAACCACTACATCAGTCGACATTGTGTGTCGGGTACCCAGAAACATAGCAGCAAGGTCGTTATTAGGGATGTCTTATATTTGCCTCTGTGGACTATCCTTTATACTATCACGTGCATGGAAAGGAGCATAGGTCCCCACATGGCTCTGCAGAGCTATTTTCAATATGCATTGGAGTGTATGGAGCCTCGAGTCTTCAACTAGTGTGAAGGGGTTCTTAAAAGTATGAAGAAACAACTTACCAAGTGCAGAAGTGGTGAGCTGAAACAATTCGGATACGGGTCGATTTTGGTATCCTTCTTCCTAGAGAGGGTCCCAGTTTTACGCTTGCAGATAGAGTGGGGTATACTTGCTCCACAGGATCCGAGAATGAAAAGGTGGGTAGTTTTGATATTATGGTAGTTGCGGGAGGTATTTACATCCATGTGTAAATCAGACGAGAATAGAATACTCTGGGAAGCAAGAAGAAACCCTAATGAGTTGGCTAATAACCCTAGAAGACATGTCGGCTCAAGAAGATAACTTGTATTAGGTTATTAGCCTCCAAGAGAAGAAGTTGTCCAGAATAAATAATATATATTGAACAGACAGATACCCAGAATGAGAAGTCGTCCCAGGCAGTTAGCCAGAATTACTATAAATACAGGAGGCTAGTCTTAATTCTGGCAGGCAGTCTCAGAATTGCAGAGCAACACTTGTGTGCACTACAGTGCTCAGTTTTGGGTGCAGGTTTGAGGAAAGCTTCAATTGCAGCTAGCAAATCACGTTTGTCTTGGACTATCTCTTGGTTAAGGTTTGGACTATCTGATCGACACTTGTTGGTGTACTATCCTTGGGAAAATATGCGCTACCCTTTGTTTGTCTATCTAGACTAGGGTTTTCCTTTGAAGTGATTCTCTTTCAAGGTTAAGGTGCTCGGAGGGTGGCTTCGGCCTATGGTTGGGTGACAATAGCAATATTGTTAATGGTAAAATGAGCACAACCATTATATTCTAACAGGTTATGGGCCCACACGTCCTTCATTCAGTCTAACTGCTGGAAGGAAACATAATTGTAAGGATATTAAGCTCGTTGAAGAATTGTCGTTAAGGTTTCTAGTAGGAGCAGTCACCATAGCATTGTTGCTAGGGTTACTAGCAGGTGCAGTTGTAGAAACCCTAATCCTCTCATTGAGGCACCTTAAGTGAAGGGATTGACCTAATTTCTTAATAGATCACTGCACCATAGCCTAGTGCATCTCTTGGTACTCTCAGCAAACCAAGACGTCAAGTTTGAGTTTTTGGTCAGATTTAGGGTTGACCAAGTCAAAGCAGCTATGAATTACTCTATGAAGTCAGAAAACAAGTTAGATGGATCTTCTAACTTTAGATTATGGAAGACAAGGATTGACCTCATCCTTTCGAAGAATAAAGTGTTGGATATCGTGAAAGGAAAGATCGTGAAACTAGAGTTTGAAGAAGGAAAAGAGAAGGAACCGCAAAATGTTGCAGTTATGGAGAAGTTCAAAGACGGTGACATCAATGCTATGAGTATCATAATGGAATATATAAAATACCACTTGATACCCTACATCTCCCATATTGACTCATCAAATAAGATGTACGATGCCCTAACAAAACTCATCTCAGTCAGAAACATTGGACAAATAATGAGTCTGAAGAATGAGCTCTGTGACATGAAGATGAATGATGATGATAGCATAACAACATACTTTGTGAGAATCTCTCAGTTAAAAGATCAACTACAAGCTATTGAAGAAATAATTTTAGAGAAGGAATTGGTAAACATAGTACTCAATGGTCTTCCCAAGATGTGGGATGCATTTGCTGCAAGCATGAACACAAGGAAGGAGTATCCTACATTTGAAGAACTTTGGACTTGTTGTGCTCAAGAAGAATCTAGGATTAGTGCAAAAGAGAAACCCCAAAAGAAGTATGATGATCAAGCCTTCACAACGAGATTCAATAATTTTAGGAACAAAAGGAAGTTTGAAGCCTTCATAGCAAGATTCAAGAATTTTAGGAACAAAAGGAAGTTTGGTTCAAAGAGGAAGACAAATCAAGAGAAAGATATTTCAGAAATATAATGCTTCAACTGTCGAAAGTATGGTCACTACAAGAATCATTGTCCCAAGCTAAATAAAAGGAAGGAGAAACATGAAGCATCAATTTCCAAGGAAAAGGAACCTACAAAGAAGACTAAGCAGGATGAAAGAGACTTGTTCTTCTAAAGGTAACCATACTCTTCTTATTTCTTGTACATATCTTGTTTGCATAGTCTTTGTACATATCTTGTATATCTATCTCTTAGAAGATAATATGTTCCAAGAAGTACTATACTTATGGAAGAAAAACAAGATAAGGATTGTTATCATTATACAAGTCAGATAATACACATGAAACGATGAAATACATCAAACAAATCATGTGGAAGCTATTACAAGATAAGCCTAAATTAGAATCAATCATGAAGAGACTTAGAATAAGCAAAGACAGAAATAAGTCAGCAATCAAGAGAAAATTGGAGAAAGACTTATGACGTTTTATAGAAGACAATAAGATGACAACGTGGACTCTGTTAGATGGAGGGAGTCGATTATATATTGCAGAAGACAATAAGGATGCAGACGGAAGCATGGAATCTATTAGATGGAGGAAGCCGATTATATATCGCATAAGACAATAAGGATGCAGACAAAAGCATGGACTCTGTTAGACATAGGGAGTCGATTATATGCACTTATACATGAAGCAAGGATTAGAAGGAAGCGAATCCTATGATCCATTGAAGATGATGAAATATATATCCATGGTAGTAGCCATGAAAGACAGTGCGTGTTCAGTTCAACCTCGGAAGAAGTCTTCTTCAAAGATAATCCTTAAAGTATCTATGGTTGTCCATCCACGTCCGAAAGGAAGAAGTGGAATATTTAGGGCATGGAATCTATAAGAAAATCCATGGAACCAAGAGATAAAGAGAAACATGAAGAAGAACATGAAGATTCCAAGAAAGAAAGGAAAGCCAGAACAACCAGTCATCAAGAATCACAAGATTACTAGCCTGATATGAACTCACTAAAATCAATCTAGCAGAGGAACTAAAAGTTGTGATGAAGAACAATGTATATATGCAAGAATTGCAAGATCCATAACTAGAGGTTCTCCCAGAATGAGGGAGAAGAATATGACAATTACTTGTTCTAGTAAACCAGACATACCTCTACATGAGTCTTTATATCATCCACAATATCCATGGGTTGGAGTTCTACATCAGATGAATGCAAAGAATGTTCTCCAGAGAAATTGAACAAAGATCATATGAAGAGAAACCTCAAGACTTTGAGGCATACTAGAAAGAGACCCTTGTATGCAGATGGAAGAAGACAACTTGGTGGAGAACATCCAATGCACAATAGAAGCGTGGTGAAGATTTTATATAATAGAGATGTTGTATCAAGATGATTACTCAGAAGATCAGATCTCATGATGACAGAAGAAGTGCCACATGAATATGTTCCAGCTTTCCAATAATGATATACTTTATTGATCAGATCTACATGAAGCCTTCAAATAAGACTAATGTTCCAGATTAAAGTACATTTGAAATCAAGCATTACATTATCTGTGATGAAGTCTAGAAAGGAGAAAGTGGTTCTCCAATACATATCTCCACAGATGAGAAGATAAGAAAACATTTTGATAAATCTTATGTTCAAGATGAAAGAGTTTGCGTACTCAAGATGGAGCTCGTGGAGACGAGTTCCTTATTGAAAAAGGAACAGATGACTCCCAGGTTGGGAGGGAGAAATGATGTATTATTGATTGATGGATATGATGAGCATATTATTTCCAGTTTGGAAAGTGGATTGAGATTTCTGACGGACAAACATTTTCTAGTGCAGAAAATGGTCCAGACTGTTGATGTACCATAGACAGTGACTTCCCATTATGGTTAACATGGGGAGTGGTTTAGGGAAGTCTCTCTTCTTGAGGGTTACCCAAGAAGACTGGACCGGCTCGCCGAATAGTGACTTCCCATTGTGGTTAACATGGGGAGTGGTCTGTTTTGGAGGTTGGTGTAGGACATACATTTCCTCTTGTGGTTAACATGGGAAATGGTCTGGACAGTCATTCGTTAGGGTGGATTCATTCTCTCTAGGCTGCACTTTGTTTAGTGTTGGAGGAATGGCCCAGGGTGGGGAATGGTCTAGGTTCAACAATCAGGGACATGCACTCCTTAGGGTAGATTCATTCTCTCCAGGTTACACTTTGTTTAGTGTTGGAAGAATGGCCTAGGGTGAGGAATGGTCCAGGCTCAGAAATCATGACAATTATTCTTTCTTACTTGAGAAGAATATTCTAGATAGCTCATCATTGATGTCTTACCTTTTTGAAGGCAGATGCTCTTCCAATATCTCACAGATGTGAGTGGAGGAATGGACCAAATGATTCAATTTATATCATAACATTGTTTCCATGCAGGTTGATATCATATGATTGTTATGAATACTGTATGTCTCTAGACAGTAGATGTATACTACTGTGGTGGATGTGTTCCACTGTTTGTAACTATACATCATTGATCAAGTACATGTGTGCTACTTGGTGTGGTAGTGTACCACTGGATTGTAGTTGTGTACTACTATGAATAGACATAGTTGTGTTCTATTGAATGATATTGTTCTGATTTCCTTGAAGACTATCAGCAATGTTGAAAATGATTATCAGCTAGATGGATGATCAATGAACAAAGATATCCCAAACGGAAATGGTTCAAGACATTTATTTTTCTAAGACATATGTCTAGATTAGAAGAATGGTTCTTGTGTCACTCTGTGGTGTGAGTGACTTATCCATAATCATGTCTAATTACTCAGATAGAGTATGGTTTCAAGAGATGATGTAGTCGATGACACTTATGGTTATGATGGTGCTCATGATCTAGTCATGAGATAGTATGTACAACTATGTTGATGCTACCGGGTGAATGGTATGTTTGTGCTCAAGACCATTACCTGTAATACCTCCCTAGCTAGGAGGGAGTGTTGATATTATGGTAGCTGTGGGAGGTAAGAAGGAAATTTTGTTTATATCATGTTTTTTTTATTTTTAAAGATATAAAATGTTTTTTATGTTGTTTATCCAATGACTAATCGAGTGCTCTTTGATGATGCAGATGTGGGACCTTATCGTCCACCAGGTTCATCCCCTATCAAAAGGCTAGGGGAGAGAGGTTTCGTAGCAAGAGTGGTTTTTGTTGACTTTGAGATCATAGAAAAAAAATCTGAAGGGACTCATAATGAATATCCCAGATGCCTCTATAGATGATATTCTGAGGCATTACCAATGCCACACAATGGGTGTGTCTACTTCCATCGATCGAATACTCCGTAGCACAGGCAATCGCATGTTATAGCGAGCAGCATCCTTGATGCTCTATTGTATATGAAGCCATGTGCTTCACATTTTGATATTTTGGTCTTCGGAAAAAAAAAAATATTTGTAAAATTTTATCGTTATATATATAAGGCTCCTACCAACTTAATCGTTTTATGTACAAAGTGTGATTGGATTTTATAAATGTCTCAAATGTCTATATAACACATAATTATCCAATGCATATGTTAATGTATTTATACATCTAGGAATGTGTTGATATTCAATGTAATCAAAATGATGTTCCAAGAGGAAAATTCATAAATATACCCTTAACAATGTAGGACTTCGGATAGAATAAACATTACTCAAATGTAATATCACTAACTGTGAATCAAGTCGTACAACAAGATGATAGATTCCAAGTGAAACAACGTCGGTCAATAATTCGATGACCGCACTATATTCCGCGATATTGTTAGTTGCATGACCAAGAAAAACACCATGTATATTAATCAATTGATTTGTAGGTGCATAGATTTCCCAAGCAACAGATGTTAATTTTTTAGTATTGCGACTAGCGCCATCAGCAAAGCCAATGTAGGGTAGTGAAGACACCAACATTTGGAAACCAATCACAATGCAAGGTACGCAGTCGAAAGGTGGAACCAAACAATGAAAAATCACACAAGAGTATGATACACTAAAAATACACAACACTCATGCAAAAATGATTTAAGCATAGTACTTCTTCAAGTAAAGCCCATTTCTAGGTTCACTCAAAGGAATTCCATCATAATCTACTAGCTCATAAGATCCCTTCTCCAACACTCGTTTCATAATGTAAGAACCCCGCCACATGGGCTCGAATTTACCAGCCCCTAGCAAATCACGATCTTGCTCGTAAAGAAGAACTAGATCACCTTCAAAAAAACATGTGGCATGACATGTTTGTCATATTGGGCTTTAACACATTTTTTTGGAGTTTCAATGACTAAGGAAGCTGCACAACGGGTTTCTTCTAATTGAATCAAATACAAAAGACATTCCTCTTCAGCAGAGGTGTTAGGGAGAAGTTCAACAACCAGTTTCAGAGATGGTATTTCACATTCAATCGGAAAAATTGCTTCAATGCCATATACTAACTGGAAAGGTGTGAATCTCATGGTAGACTTAACAGATGTCTGATAGGTCCATAATGCTGAGAAGAACATCGTATGCCAATTTGGCTTATGAATTCCTACCATCCGTCGAAGCATAGTAGTGACAACTTTGTTAATTGCTTCAACCTGACCATTGGCCTGAGGATAATAGGGGGTTTAGATTTCATGGCGAAGACCCAACTTTTCAGTAATTTCAGACATCATAAAATTTCGAAAATGACTACCGTGATCAGTAATGATGGCTTGAGGGACACCAAATCGAGTAATGATATGATTGAATATGAAAAACGTTGTAGTTTTTCAGGTATTATCAAATGTAGACATCGCCTCGACCCACTTAGTGAAATAATCCACAACTACAATAATTTATCCATGCCTCACGGTTGAGTGAGGGTTACATGTCATGAAGTCAATGCCCCATTTAGCGAAAGGACCAATGGAAACTACAGGGTGAAGAGGAGCAGGGTGAGATCGGATCTTATTGTTGTAGGTTTGACAAGCATGACATTTATGCACAGCAGTAATGCAATCCTCAAACAATGAAGGCCAGAAATAACCAACTTGTAAGATCTTTTGGGCAGTGGCATACCCAGACATATGAATGCCACATGATCTAGAGTGACAGTCATTCAAATCTTTCTCAGCTTCATCGTAGGTCAGACATCATCGAAATATGGAATCAATACCATGGCGGTAAAGGGTATCACCAAGAATGATGTATTGATGGGCTTGATACCGTATACGACGATGATCTGTACTAGAGAGATCAGGATGGAAAGTTTGAGTTTGGAGATAGATGATAGTATCTATGTACCATATGTCATCAAAACTAATCAGAAAGAGGGATTCGTCAGGTAAAAAATCCTCTGCCACATTTTCTGTCTCAGAAGAGGGAAGATCACATATCAATTCGGCAAAAAACAAAGACTTATTTGAATTGGCACGTTCAAACTCCAAGTCAAACTCCTGGAGAATAACTACCCATTTAGAGTACTTTCCCCCAGCAATTGTCGGTTAAGGATATGTTGCATGAGGTTTTAGTTGGAAATAACAGTGGTACTATGTAATAAGATGTAGTGATGAAAAAGTTGAACATCTTGAACAGCTGCTAAGGCCAACTTCTCCACATGTAGGTATTTGGTTTCGATAGCTGTGAGACTTCGACTCAAATAGTATATCACATGTTCATAGTGTGAATCATCCTCTTGGACTAAGACCATAGAAATGGTGGTGTTCGAAGCAACTAAGTACATGAAATAATCTTGGCTATAGTCAGGGGGAACAACAATGGTGTACAACTTAAGGCAAGTTTGCAATATCATCCCATACAAAATCACTACCTTTCTTGAGGAGCCGAGTGAATCCTTTCGTTAATTCAACATAATTGGGAATGAATCTACGCAAAAACATTTCCTTCCTTTGCAAACTTTGGAGCTGGCGTAGTGTGGAAGGAGGAGGTAGATTAAGAATAGTCTCAACCTTCAAGGGGTCTACCTGAATCCCATGTATCAACACAATAAAACCAAGAAGTCGGTCAGATTCCACACAAAAAACACATTTGTGTGGATTCAAATGTATGCGATAATAATGACAGCGTAGGAAAATGGCTTGTAAATGTGACATGTGATCTTGATGATGCATGGAATGCGTCAGTAGATCGTCGAGATAGGGTTGTACAATGTGCTTAATATCATGAAAAGTGTAATACATAGCACACTGAAAAGTAGCATCATCATTTTTGAGACTAAAGGGTAGTTTCTAGTAGGTGAAGGTTCCCCAAGGACAAATAAAAGCAGTCTTGTGTTGATCTGCTGGTAAAATATTGATTTGATTATAGCCGAAGAAACCATCCATCAAGGAGAAGATTTCTATCCCGGCACAGTCATCAACGATCTAGTCAACGAAAGGGGTTGGATAATTGTCTTTAGGACAAGCTTTATTTATATCCCTATAATCTACACAAACATGGATCGTGCCTTGTTTCTTATTTACCAGAACAAGATTGGATACCCAATTAGTCAAATCCAGCCTTAAGAATTTTTTCAACTTCAAGCTTCATATCAACAACTTTATGTGGATGTACTGGGAGAAGTCTCTGCCAAGCAGGTTTAGTGTCCATATAAGTCTTAATCTCATGCACAACAATATCAGGATCAATACCTAGCATTTCTTCATAACTCCAGGCAAAAACGTCACGAAACTCTTGAAAAAGGGATTTATAAGTGAAAACCTCATCAGTAGAACAAGAGGCACCGATATGAAAATTTTCCACAACTCCGGGTTTAATCGATATGTCAATAGGAACGGTAGGTGAAATTTTACTCAAGTTCCCTTCATACAAAACACCGTGTGTTGACTCAGGAACAATAGAAATAACAACGGTTGACGGAGTTGAAATCCGTTGGTAACTCTCTATGGTATCACATTCGATGAAGAGAATAGAATGATGATGTCCATCATCCCATGGAGTATCTTCCATAGACATGACTAACATGATCATATCATCAGTAGGAAAGATCACATGAAATAGATTAGGAGATGTATCACAGAGAGAAGGAGGAGAGGGAGTTGTCGATTGAATAGCTTGATAAGCAGATTCTACCAGACTTAAAGGCATGTGGTCACCGTAACGAAGATAATCACCAGAGTTAGGTACTATCCATGGGTCATATGACTTGGGGGTTTCATGAACAATGGTTGAGATCATGTTAATTGAAGAAACAAAAGGAGGAGGAATATCGGGTGGTGGAATAGGAAATGTACGCATCAAGGTTGAATGTTTTAAAAGACCCACGTTGACATTCTCATAACTGGGAGGTGTTTTCGAGATAAAAGGTACGTTGCTAGTATGAGAATTAGAATTAAAGAAGGCCAGTTTGTCGACAATAACGACCTTTCCTTGGTGCGGGAAACATAACACATGGAAAAGGGTAGACACAATTGAGTGGATAGAATTAATCCATCTACGACCAAGTATAAGGTTATAATCAAGAGGTGCATCAAAGTGTTACGAGGGAAAAACACTCTATGGCTAGTGTAAACCACAACAGACAGGTATGACTATAGAAATCAACTCAATTCCAATGTATGCTATATAAACTAATGTGAAAGATAAGAAAGAGGCCTACTTCGATCCAATGTTTGATGATGTTCCACCATTGAGCACTTCAACCCAAAGCTTTATACCTGCAACAAGTTCTCAACAAACAAGTAGAGCAAGTATATAGTGATAATATAAAGGGGTTAGCACATTAGACAACATAATCCATTAATAAACATAACAAACATGCCCATGGATAATAATACTATATTTGCACGATACCATTTGGACAGGAAATGAGTATTTCTATTAATAAATGATCAGCGGAAGTGAAAACATTATAGACCTCTGTGTCAACATGGTTCGAAACAAAGAAACCAAGTTCCTTCCAATTGGGCCTCCACCACTTCAATCCTCCACCAAAGGAAATCTCATAGAAGTGATACAATAAGTTTCTCTCAACGATAGGGAAAGATCTTAGGGGATGAACACTGTGTTCAGACTTGAAGAACAAAGGGATGCAGACTCAATATGAAGTAATTTCTCCAGAGTAACTTTGTTCCTAAAGTTGAATTCTTTCTCCTCTTTTCCATAGCTCGGAATTGTGCTTTTATAGCCTTCAAAATACAACTGAAGAGCTGAGTCGAAATGTTTCCAATATATGGAGGGCCAAGGATCAAAGATCTCTTGTTGTGACATGGAAACCCAACTTCATTTTTGTATTTTCTGGCACAAATCCCGATGTACATGGGTGGTTGTGGAGCAACCTACATATACGCATGTTGTATAGTAGATAGGGCACGTATATGTGGAAAAATATTTATTTTTATCTCTGGATTCATCAAAAAGGGATGAAAAGTCTGCATAGGGAAATGGAAAAAGCCCCTCTGTGCAAGATTGTAATGGTGAAGCAAATCTTGCTATAACACAAAGACCTCAACCTCGACATTGACTGATTTACTTTCTAATGTAATAGATAAAAAAGGAAGAACATCGTAAGGTTTAAAAAGTATACCATTGAATGCCTTAAGAGTATTGTGTGACTCGGTAAGGGAAGGAGAGCCAATAACTTTCCAACAAGTAATGGGCATAACACAAGTCGAGGATCCTTCATTAATAAAAGTTTGACAACTATTCTTGTTTTCCACAACAACTTGGATCTAGAATGCTAATTGAGGAGGAAGCCTTGGAATATGCTCTTCAAAGTCAAATATTATTAAATTAGTATCAATAGGATCAATTCCACCAATATCCTTTAACAATGCCTTTCCTTGAGTAGGACAAATTTGAAGGACTTTGAGAGCCGACATCGCAGAGGGTTCTTGCACAAGGTCTTCTACAATACTATAGTTTTAGGCAGCACATGCGTGAGGATTAAATTAATACTTTTGAACAATTCCCTTGGGAGGAGGAAGAAGAACTATATCTAGGCCCGGTCGTTCGAGATGAAGAGGACCATTTGGAGGTGAAGTTGGAGGAAGAGCTTGAACCAACAATGGTGGTAAATCATCAACTTTCTCTTTCGACGGAGTATAATCTTTGGCTCGAGTTGCGACTACAACTTCATTCTTCTTGGAGTCAATAGTACACATAAGGACATAAGATGAGGTAGAAGGAGAGGGTTGGTCATGAATGACCAATTGGGCTTGCTGCTGAGAAGGAAATGATTGTGACAAGACAACGGGTGTAGAAGGCTTCCTGGTTCCTTGCAGGAACTTAGTAACCTCAACGCGTCATGGACAATCTTTCGTATAATGCTCGTCACCAAAAATAAGGCAAGGGTAATGAGGTTTACGTTTATATTTCTCATCAACAAGTTGTGTTTTGGACTTCTCATATTGTTGATTAGTATTTTTGTCCTCCTTATTCTTACCCTTCCCTTTCTTTTTATTTTATTTTTACCGGTAGGTGTAGATTGAACTGAATTAACTTCAGAAGTTTTACCAAAAGAAAGAGTAGGAGTAGGAGTATTTTGTACATTAGAAGTGGTAGACTTGGGATTGGTATGATTGGTGTATGTATAAGTCTCAACATGAAAGGTGCCAATCACATCGTCAACAACATGAGAAGCTACTGGAGGTGTTGGAGTATGATTCGTGGAAGGACGAGGAATGTTAGGGATCAAGTCGTAAAGTGTGCTTGTTTGCGAATAAACGAGATCTAGATACTGAGGACCACTAATCGCCTGCTCTTCATTGATGACACCACCCATGGCCACATCATGGACTATGGGCCCAATGCATAATTTGGTAAAACACTCAGCCAATAGTTGATCAGGAAGGGGAGATTTGATCAAATGTCTTCTCCTCCTCCACTCATGGATATGATCAGAAATATGAGTGGAAGAAGATTGTTTAAAAGAACTCAAAATTTTGGTTCCTGTCTCGTATCGAATTGGCAGCTGGTAATGTGTTAAGAAATTCATGGCTAGGGTATTGAAGTCATTAAATAATCCTTGTGGTAACTCAATGTACCATTTTTTTGCCGAACCCATGAGAGTTTGTTAGAAAAGTCGTAATCTTATGGATTCATCCATCAATGAGTTGGAAAAACACCAAAGATGGAAAGTCATGACGTGATTATTTGGGTCTTCTCCCGATCGATCATCAAACTTAGTAATATCATATGGTAAATTGGATGGTATGACGGGCCAATAAGGAGAATGCAAAATAGGATCATTCAAAATCCTAGATAAATCCGATAAATCCAAAGTGGCTAGAAAAGTGTTATAACCCTAAATTGCACCACACATGCTTACCTGGCCTTAGGCCAACTCATATCCCTTCATTTCCAGAACATCTGCTGAACAACCTCTTTGAAAATCCTCTTGGGTCAAGGCCCACGCGCCCTAACCCATTACTGCACACGTGTGCACGCTGGCAGGCCCACTACAACCCG
>ML781290.1:649476-668615 GCA_009831015.1 Picea engelmannii | reverse complement strand
ACTTTTACGGGATGAATTGCAGTGTGCTGGAGAATATATCTGAAAGTATCGTCGCACTCGTTACCAAAGAGGGTAAGTAGAAAAATGATTTCTGAAAAGACTGAATAATCGTATCACAAATCTTAACCGAACTTATGATGAAGTCTATCCGGTGGATACATCATGAATTGTAGGAATCCATTGCCAAGACCTTACGAGTATGCCTTCTCCAGATGATCCAGAATGGCTTAAAGAACAGAGATCAAAGGAAATCGAGATCGTCAAACGCTGGATTGAGCAATACAACTCTGATTTTCTTCACAAATGATAATACCATTGAAACTAATACAAATCGTTGCAGCAATGATACCGAAGTAAAATATATTCTTAATGAAACTTTGTTATGACGGACTTTGATAGCGATCTTTTCCAAAGTATCACCAAAGTTTGCAGGAGCGTTAATGTTGTTTGGTGTTTAAGATCATAGGTACATTGACAAAACCTTTTTGTAAAAAGTGAATGAATAAATAAATAAATAAGTGTTTCAATTGGCAGTGAAAATCTAAAGAATTTGCCGTAGAGTATTATAAACTAATCTATTTGGAGTTAAATTAGTTTGATTTTCCAATAATTCTTAATTTTTTAAAGTTTAGTTTTATTAAATTTAGAATAATTTTTTTTAATTATATAAACATAATTATTAATTTATTAAATTTAATAAATAATTTTATTTTTTTTATTAATTTTATTAAATTATTTTTCTATTATATCAAAATCTAAAGAACATTGAAAGAAAGTCAAGAATTTCTAGAATATTTGACTTACAAACAATAGAAAACTCCCCACCTCAAGCAACTACAACCGCTTGACCTAATAACTTTTAATTATATAAAATATAATGTATATTATAAAAATGGAACCGCCTGTCATTTTTCAGCCAATGTTTTAGACTAGTTCAGATCTGAGTCCATCATCACAGCGATCGCTCTATCTAAAATTGGGATGAGGGATAAAGATGTCCAGCGAGAAGATAAATGCTAAATTTTGACTATGTTTAGTGTGGTCGGCTCACTTCTATTATATGCAAATAATCTAGCGACGGATCGAGTTGGATGTTGATAAAAAATCTTAATGTTTAGTGAGGTCGGCTCACTTCAGTGACTTCTACTAGATGCAAATAATCTAGCCGATGGAACGAGACATTGATTATATACGTTTTCTTGTCATATATGTATTTTCCTTTCCTTTATTGATTTTATAATCATTTATGTTTTTGAAAGTAATTAATTTTATTTTTTTTAAATACTATTTTTTCACTATATTTAAGATGAGGATTAAGCTAACAAGTTGCATATCTCTAGTTTAACATATATTTTAATTATTTTTATATCTATAAAATTTAATAGAGTGAAATGTATTTTTCAATTTATTTAATTTTAGAAATACTTTTATTTGGATTAATCTTTGTATTTTTAAAATCTTGATAGGGATCTTTATTAGGAGGTTTTCTTTAAAATAAGCATGGATAGGGATTCGTACTTCATGATTTTCATAAAAAAAAATTAGAATTAGATTGAATTAAAAAAAAAAAAAAAAAATTGTAAATAAAAGAAGAACCTTATATTAAATCACAAGCTTACAACTTTGCGACACTTGGCAACCACCTGTTCCACCACAGGAGGGAAACCATAATAGGTGGCTCCAAGCGGTAATGTGTCTATCATGTCTGAAAAATATTTTACAAAAATTGAGCAGAGAATTGCTAGTGTCTACAGGAACCATATTCCATCTATATAACCTAGAGCTAGCCTCGTTCAGAGCCGTCATTATTGAGATAATTGCACAACCAAAAAAGAGAGTGAAAACTATCTTATCACTATCTACTCTATATTTGTAATTAACAAAAAACTGGGACCTAGGGTGAGTCGCGTCATGCCATTGGAGAACCTGGATATCCATGAGAGGTGTATGCCGGGGTGAATCTTTGCTTGCAAGTTGGACAGCGACCTTGCGTTGGAGCATCTGTGAATGCCTCAAGCAACATGTCCAGTTGTTGATGATGATCTCTTGGCCATGCACCTGCTCGTCCTGCCGCTGACAGATATCGAAGAGGAGCTCAAGATGCTTCTTTGTCAGATGATAGGCAGAGTGTGAGCTCTCTTCTCCCTTGTTCGTGCCTTTGTCTTCCACTGCAGTTGAATCCTTCCCTGCACCTGTCAATTGCCAGCTTGGAGGGATTTCCTCCTCCACGATACAGCGCTCGTCCCCGTAGTAAGGCTCACCTGGACTGAGAACTTGGGGGAGGGGGCGAGAAGGCTAGTGACAGTGGGGAGGTGCACCTCTAAGGGTGGCACTGTCACGTTCACCGAGCTCGGCCCTTGATGCAAAATTGGAGGTGGCGCCTCCTCTTTGACAGTGGTGAGGTTTGGGTGCAAAGGAGGAGGAGGCGCCTCTTCCTTCACAGTGCTAACGTGATAATGTGGAGGCAACGGTGGAGAGTGTGTCAAGGAGGACAAGGTCTCGATTTTTGGAGTGCGCAAGGTTTTTTGAGTCTGAAATGAGGAGGACGGGGTATCCATTTTCAGAGTGCGCAAGATTGTTTGAGTGCTCCTGGTTGTGCTATGGGAACAACTGAAATGAGAAATTAGATCTTGTTGAGAGGTAGTGAGTTTGGTGGCCCGAGTGAGGGCGTTCGTTTTTCTGGTGCCCCGCCTGGGCTTCCCATGCTCTCGGGGCATGATGGGAGGAACAGGGGGGTGGAGGGGGTGAGAGGGGGCGGTGGGGGGACAGTGGTGGGAAAATGAGGTGAGGAGGATGCACATAGCGCAAGCAATGAAGCCATGAATTTCTTGAGGGACGAAGAGCTCTGTGTGGTGAGAATGCCAGGTGAAAAACAAGAAGAAATGCATGTCAGGGATGCCTTTAACTCTGTGAGGAGCCATAGATGCCTCTCCCATCGCCATTGAAGGTCGACGGGAATGTTGCAAGTGACTGGTACTAGAAGCATGGTTGGATCGCTCATCCGAGAGCTCCGCCAGGCACACTGAATTAACTCTCGACATGGTGTATGACATGGGAAGTTATTACGGTGGGGGTGATGGCCTAGGATAATAACTCCCCGTGCTAGTCCAAGCCATCTGTCCCCCTTCTCGTTCCAAGTGGCACCCCATCCAAGTATCAACAAAAACATTTTTAATAAGTATTTTTTATATAATAAAAAATAAATAAATCTTAAAATCTTAACTCAATTATTTTAATAAGAATTTATTATATTATTTCACTTTTTTTTAAGATAATTATGTGATAGAGGGTTTTTCTAATGATTTCTTGGAACTAGTTGAATTTTTCAAACAATAATATTAAGGAATGTTAGTGGGATACTTTTAGATCCTAAAGGAAATTTGGGAACAATGAAAAATAACATAACAAAAGAATACATTATATATGTACGTATTGAACTAGAAATATATCGGCATACCCTTTAGCTTACAGTATTTGGCGGCTCAATGATAATAATCAAGAAAACCATCAACAAACATTACAAAGAAAATAATCTTCTAAGTGGTATTCTTTAACGAATCACCACCTTAACATGGTAATTTGAGGAAATAAACCTCTATCATATTAAAATAAAACTAAACCCCTATATCAGCCTTATGGAAAAAAAGGTTCAAGAATACCGCAAGGAGATATCAAATTAAAAAAGGCGGCGAGGCAGCGTAGTCCCTGCCAACGAGGTTACAAAGTAAATTGTGGAAAATGGGGTCGAATTGTAAATGACGAAAGTGTTAGATGCAAAATGTATGTCACGGAAATGCGTATATCACAGAAATGTTGTGTGAAACATGTATATCACAAAACATTGGGCATAAAATTTTGTTAGCACTAAGGTGTGACCCCGCGGAGCAAGGTAAATTGTGGAAAATGGGGTCGAATTGTAAATGACGAAAGTTTTCGATGCAAAATGTATATCACGGAAATGTTGTGTGCAACATGTATATCATGGAACATGGGGCATAAAATTTTGTTAACAGTAAGGCGCGACCCTACGGAGAGATAGGATGCAAAATGTATATCATGGAAATGTTGTGTGCAACATGTATATCACATAACATGGGGCATAAAATTTCATTCGTGCTAAGGCGGGACCCCACGGAGAGATAGTAAACTGCAGCGAAGATGTGGCAAGCAGCATGAAGCACAGGTGGTATTCATGCGATAAATGGCGTTTGGCATGTAGAGAACCATTTTTTTTTGAAAGTATAGGGTGAATTCATGAAGGTGGGTAACACTTTCGTGACAATCGGGTCTCCAAAATTCTGAAAAACGTTTTTTTGACCAAACTAATTTTTTTTTTTGGCCGAAAGTACTATTTTTTCGGCCGAATCTTTGAACGTCAAATCGTGTACAATTTTAGCCAGACGGATATTGTTCATTCGGTAACATCTTTTTGGTTGAAAGATATTCTGGCCTAAATAATGTTTCATCCGAACTATATTTCGGTTGAAAGAACTTTTCAGCCAAAAGATTATTTCGGCTGAAAGATTAGTGCGGCCGAAAAAATGTTTATATATTCCCTGCACATAGCTCTTGCAATAGTTTTTGCAAGAGCGTTTGTTGTGTGAGGTGTACGGTGTTTGTTGTGCGAGGTGTGCGGAGAGCATTTGTTGTGTGAGGTGTGCCAAGAGCATTTGTTTGTTTGTTGTTGTTCTTCTGAGATCGTTTGTTGTTGGATTTTGTTGTTGTTCGGTGGAGAGCGTTTGTTGTTGGCGTTTGTGGAGAGTGTTTGGTTGTTGTTGGAGTTTGTTGTGCGGAGAGCGTTTGATGCAGGCAGTGGACGTTAGAGCAGTGGTCGGGTGATTTTGTGGACATTGGAGCAGCGGGTGTTCTTTCAAGTATGTTTAGATTAGAATTATAGCTTAGAATTTCAAATTTTAAATTAGGATTTAATTTTTTTTTTAGATTGTTGATAGGGACTTATTCGTCCATGTCCATGTACAGTGACAGGACTGAATTTGAGCCTGTACCTATACATGGACAGGGCCGAATATAGCCCTATCCATTATGTTTAAATATGTTTAAATTTTTAACTTTTAAATTGGGTTGAATTTTAAATTTTTAAACAAAGTCGAATTTCAAATATGTTTAAATTTTTAGAAAATTTATATTTTAGTTAAAAATTTGAGTTTAGGAATTTTGTTAGAATGTTGACAGGGCCTTATTTGGCCCTGTCCATGTAGAATTTAGAAGTTATTTTGGAATTTTAGAATTTAAATTTCAAATTTCTATTTCGAGCTTAAATTTTAAATTTCTATTTAAATTTTATAATTTAGAAGTTAATTTTCGACTGTTGACAGGGCCTTATTTGACCCTGCCCATGTATAGTGACAGGCCCTAATTTGGGCATGTACCTGTACATGGAGAGGGTCGAATATGGCTCTATCCCTTATGTTTAAGTATGTTTAAATTTTTAATTTTTAAACATGTTTCAAATATGTTTAAACAGGGCCGAATTTCAAATATGTTTAAATGTTTAATTTTTAGAAAATTTAAATTTTTAGTTAAAAAATTGAGTTTAGAATGTTGGCAGGGCCTTATTCGGCCCTGTCCATGTAGAGGGACAGGCCCGAATTCGGAACTGTCCTTGTCCATGGACAGGGATGAATATGGCTTTGTCCATGTATAGGGACAGGCCCGAATTCGGGCATGTCAATGTACATGGACAGGGTCATATTCGGCCATGTCCATGTAGTACATCAAGCAGCAGGATAAGTAGATCTACAACTAGTAACAAAGGCCCAGTTCCATAGGAAATCCATACAACAGCTAAGCAAACAGATAGAGTTGCAGAAAATAGACAGAGGCCTGAAGAAACTATATACTTTAGGGCAGGACATAGACTAGCTATTATAACTATAAACAGTGAGATCAAGGTCTAAGCATGACTGTTATAGGGCCATCACTACCTTGAATAGTTCCTAAACTGAACAAAATTAGACTCTGACAACAACTATAAAGAAACATCACCATAAAGGACCTAGTACATATCACAATATTTAACAGACCTAACAAAAATCTTGAAATACAAAAATATGTCTATAGTAGTTGTTGCAATAGGAGAAAAATAAGTACAACATTGACAAAAACTCCACTTTTCTGTAATAGTATTGCTAATTTAAATTTTTAGGAAATTTAAATTTTTAGTTAAAAATTACAATCATGGAAACAATAGGGATAAAGGAACTGTACAGAACCATGAATCAAACCTATTGTAATCATACCAGCTAACTGTATAGGGTTGAACATGATTAAGTAATGAGGTAATATGATATGAGACCACAACAAGCCTTGTGAACAAACTGAATTACACTACATTCTTTACTTAGAAGTAATTCCATCATATTCGCTCATAATGATACCGATGTTGCATTCTTATTGATTAGGGTCCTACTCCTAGTATAGTATATGAATAAGACCTATATTGGTTGTGCTCATATGTTATACGTATGCACTTCTTATACTTTTTCATATTTATGGGATTGGTTCTAACTCATTACTAATACAAATACAACAACATCCTTTACATTCAACTTATGATAATCTACTCTACACGTCTATATGATCTCAACATAATATAGGGTTATGACTCATACAAGAAGATGTGTTCATGTTCAATGATGTGTGTTTGATATGTTGTTATAACTAAGAGTAATACATATCTAAATTGATGTGTGTTTTTGATATTTGTTGGATTTGTTGTCATTTTATGAAAAATGACAGAATTAACAAAATTAAATCTGAATTAAATATGATAGAAATAGAACAAAATTAATTATGTTAATTTTGTTCATGATTTGTATGTTAGTTTTGTTCATGGTGTTAATATTATGGTAGCTGTGGGAGGTATTTACCTCCACGTGTGAACCTGACGAGAATATAAGACTCTAGAAAGCAAGAGAAAACCCTAATGAGTTGGCTAATAACCCTAAAAGTCTTGTCGGCTCAAGAAGATAATTTATATTAGGTTATTAGCCTCTAAGAGAAGAAGTTGGCTAGAAATAATAATAATATACTGAACAGGCACATATCTAAAAGGAGAAGTCGGCCCCAGCAAATCTGGAAGTACCAGTATAAATACGGGGTGCCAATTCTCATTTGACAGCATCTCAAAATTGCATTTCCCAGTTTGGTGCACACAGCAGTTCCCAGTTTGGTGCGGACAGCAGTTCCCAGTTTGGTGCGCACGTGTGGAGGAGAGTTGCAGGTGCAGCTGTAGCAGCAGCAAGTTTTCAGTATTGGCTTGAATATCTCTTGGCTAGGGTTTGGACTATCTGATTATCTTTTTGTGATGCTCTATCCTTGGGGAAAGGTGTGCTACCCTTTGTTTGGCTATCTAGCCTAGGGATTGCTTCCAGAGGAATTCTCAGTCAAGGTTAAGGTGCTCGGAAGGTGGCTTCGGCCTATGGTTGGCTGACGAGGGTATCGTCAATGGTAAAACAAGCACACCATCTTCTATATTCTAACAGGTTATGGGCCCACACCTCCTTCATTCAGTCTAAACGCTGGAAGGAAACATAGCCGCTAGGATATTGAGCTCGTTGAGGAACTGTTGTTAGGGTTACTAGCAGAAGCAACTTCTAGGACACTGTCGCTAGGGTTACTAGCAGGAGCAGTTGCAGAAACCCTAATCCTATTGTTGAGGCACCTTAAGTAAACAGATTGACCTAATATTCAGACAGATCAGTGCGGCCTAGCCTAGCACATATTCTGGAACTCTCAGAAGGCCAAGACGTGAAGTTTGGATTCCTGGTCAAATCTAGGGTTTGACCAAGTCAAGCAAGCCATGACTAACTCTATGAAGTCTGAGAACAAGTTAGATGGAGGCTCTAAATTTAGAGCATGGAAGACAAGGATTGACCTCATCCTTTCCAAGAATAAAGTGTTGGATATCATGAAAGGAAAGATCGTGAAGCCAGAGTTTGAAGAAGAAGAAGAGAAGGAACTGTAGAACATTGCAGCTATGGAGAAGTTCAAATATGTTGACATCAATGAAATGAGTATCATAGTGGATTCTATAAAAGACCACTTGATACCCTACATATCCCATCTTGACTCATCAAAGAAGATGTATGATGCCCTAACAAAACTCTTCTCAGTCAGAAACATCGAACAAGTTATGAGTCTGAAGAATGAGCTCCGTGACATGAAGATGAATGATGATGATAGCATAACATCATACTTTGTAAGAATCTCCCAGTTAAGAGATCAAATACAAGCTATTGAATAGATCACTTCAGAGAAGGAATTGGTGAATATAGTACTCAATGGTCTTCCCAAGACATGGGATGCATTTGCCGCAAGCATGAACACAAGGAAGGAGTACCCAACATTTGAAGAACTTTGGACTTCTTGTGCTCAAGAAGAATCAAGGATCAATGCAAAAGGGAAACCCCAAAAGAAGTACGATGATCAAGCCTTTATGGAAAGATTCAAGAACTTCAGGAACAAAAGGAAGTTTGGTTCAAGGAGGAAGCCAAATCAAGAGAAAGACATTTCAAAAGTACAATGCTTCAACTGTCAAAAGTACAATCACTACAAGAATCAGTGTCCCGAGCTAAAGAAAAGGAAGGAGAAACCTGAAGCATCGATTGTTGAAGAAAAGGAACCTACAAAGAAGACTAAGCAGAATGGAAGAGACTTCTTCTTCTAAAAAGGTAACAACACTCTTCTTATTTCTTGTACATATCTTGTTTGCATCGTCTTTGTACATATCTTGTATATCTATCTCTTGGAAGATAATATGTTCCAAGAAGAACTATACATATGTAAGAACAAACAAGATGAAAATGGATATCATTAGATAATACACATGAAAGGATGAAATACAAATCATGTGGAAGCTATTGTAAATCAATCATTAAGAGACTTAGAAGAAGTAAAAACAAAAAGAAGTCAGCAATTGAGAGGAAATTGGAAAAAGACTTATGACGTTTTGTAGAAAACAACAAGACGGAAGCATGGAATCCATTAGATAAGAAAGCCAATTATATATTGCAGAAGACAATAAGAATGCAGATGGAAGCATGGACTCTGTTAGACAGAGGGAGACGATTATATGCACTTATACATGAAGCAAGGATTAGGAGGGAGCTAATCCTATGATCCATTGAAGATGATGAAATATACATATCCATGGTAGAAACCATGAAAGACAGTACATGTTCAGCTCAACCCCAGAAGAAGACTTCTTCGAAGGAAATCCTTAAAGTATTCCTGGTTTTCCATCTAGATCCATGATCCTATGATGAAGGGAAGAAGTGAAAACTCTAGGGCATGGAATCTATAAGAAACTCCATGGACCCAAGAGCTAAAGAAAAACATGAGGATTCCAAGAAAGAAAGAGGAACCAGAACAACCATTCATTGTATCAAGAATCACAAGATTACCAGCCTGATATGAACTCACTAAAAGCAATCAAGCAGAAGAACTGAAAGTCGTGATGAAGAATAGTGTATGGAAGACTTATGAATGAAAGCATTGCGATATCTAGAACCAGAGGTTATCCCATATGGAGGGAGAAGACTATGATGATTACTTGTTCCAGTACACCAGACATATCACTACATGAGTCATTATATCATCTGCAACATCCATGAGTTGGAGTTCTACATCAGATGAATGCAAAGAATGTTCTCCAGAGAAAGTGAATAAAGAGCAGATGAAAAGCAATCTCAAGACTTTGAGGCATACCAGAAAGACACTCATGTATACAGATAGAAGAAGATAACTTGGTGGAGAACTTCTAGTGCACAGCAGAAGCATGGTGAAGATTTCATATAACATCAAGATGACTACTCAGTAGATTAGATCTCATGATGACAGAAGAAGTGCCACATAGATATGTTCCAGCTTTCCAACTATGATACACTCTATTGTTCATATCTACCTGAAGCCTTCACAGTGTTCCAGACTAAAGTACATTTGAAATCAAGAATTACCTTATCCATGATGAATTCCAGAAAGGAGAAAATGATTCTCCAATACATATCTCCACAGATGAGCAGACATTTTGGTAAAACTTCTATCCAAGATGAAAGAGTTTGCATACTCAAGCTAGAGCTCGTGGAAAAAACTTCCTTCTTATTGGAAAATGAAGAAATGAATCTCCAAGTTAGGAGGGAGCACTGAAAACATTATTGAAGACATTCATCCTTAAATTTGAAAAATAGTCCATCTTGGACAGATGATTTCCTGTTCGAAAAGTGGATTGAGATTTCTGACAGACAGTGACTTTCCATTGTGGTTAACATGGGAAGTATTCTGATTGTTTATGTATCATAGACAGCGACTTCCCATTGTGGTTAACATGGGGAGTGGTCTAGGGAAGTCTCTCTTCTTGAGATTTTCTCAAGAAGACTGGCCCGCCTCGTCGGACAACGCTTTCTCATTTTGGTTAACATGAGGAATGATATGTTTTGGAGGTTGATGTAGGACAGTCTTTTCCTCTTGTGGTTAACAGAGGAAATGGTCTGGACAGTCATTCCTTAGGGTTTATACATTCTCTCCACAGTGCACTTTGATTAGTGTAGGAGGAATGTCCCAGGGTGGGAAATGGTCCAGCCTCAGCAATCAAGGACAGACATTCCTTAGGGTTTTCACATTCTCTCCAGGGTGCACTTTGATTAGTGTAGGAGGGGCCCAGGGTGGGGAATGGTCCAAGACAGACATTCCTTAGGTTTATAAATTATCTCCAGTGCACACTTTGATTAGTGTAGGAAGAATGGCCTAGGGTGAGGAATGGTCCAAACTCAGACATTCCTTAAGGTTTATACATTCTGTCCAGGGTGCACTTTGATTAGTGTAGGAAGAATGGCCCAGGGTGAGGAATGGTCCAGGCTCAAAAATCAGAAACAATCCTTCTTCCTTGTTTGAGAAGAATAGGGCAGATAGCCCATTGCTGATGTTCTAAACTGAGGGCAGATATTCGTTCATATCTCACAGACGTGAGTGAAAGATTGGCCCAGATCATTCAATTTATATCATAACATTGTTTCTATGCAGGTTGCTATCAGATGTTTGTTATGAAGATCATATGACAGTAGATGAAGACTATTGTGGTGGATATGTTCCACTATTTGTGAGGCATATATTCTTTCAGAGCTCACAGATGTGAGTGAAATATTGGCCCATATGATTTAGTTTATATCATAACATTGTTTCTGTGCAGGATATTGTTAGACGTTTGTTATGAAGACTGTATGATAGTAGATGAGGACTACTGTGGTGGATATGTTCCACTGTTCGCAACCATACGTTGTTGATCAAGTACTTGTGTGTTACTTGGTGTGGTAGTGAACCACTGATTGTAGTTATGTACTACTATGGATAGACACAGTTTTTTTCTATTTCTATTCTAACTACCTTGAAGACTATCAGCAGTTTATTGAAAATAATCACCATCCAGACAAATGATGAACAGAGATTTTCCAGAAGGAAATTGGTTCAGATAATTTTACTCCTCTAGATTATAAGAGTGGCTCTTGTATCACTCTATGGTGTGAGTGACTTATCCAGCATCATGTCTAATTACTCAGATGAAGTATGGTTTCGAGAGAGGATGCAGCTGATGATGATGGTGATGCTCATGATCTAGTCATGATCTAGTCTAGACGACTATATTGATGTTATCGGGTAAATGGTATGTTTTTGTGCTCAAGTCCGTTACCTGTAATACCTCCCTAGCTAGGAGGGAGTGTTAATATTATGGTAGTTGTGGGAGGTATTTACCTCCACGTGTGAACCTCACGAGAATAGAAGACTCTGGAAAGCAAGAGAAAACCCTAATGAGTTGGATAATAACCCTAGAAGTCTTGTCGGCTCAAGAAGATAATTTATATTAGGTTATTAGCCTCCAAGAGAAGAAGTCAGCCATAAATAATAATAATATATTGAACAGACACATATCTAGAAGGAGAAGTCGGCCCCAGCAAATCTGGCAGAACCAGTATAAATACAGGGCGCCAGTTCTCATTTGACAGCATCTAAGAATTGCAGTTCTCAGTTTGGTGCGCACTACAGTTCCCAGTTTGGTGCGCACGTGTGGAGGAGAGCTGCAGGTGCAGCCGCAGCAGCATCAAGTTTTTAGTATTGGATTTAATATCTCTTGGCTAGGGTTTGGACTATCTGATCATCTTTTTGTGATGCTCTATCCTTGGGGAAAGGTGCGCTACCCTTTGTTTGGCTATCTAGCCTAGGGTTGCTTCCAAAGAAATTCTCGGTCAAGGTTAAGGTGCTCGAAGGGTGGCTTCGGCCTATGGTTGGGTGATGAGGGTGTCGTCAATGGTAAAACGAGCACACCATATTCTATATTCTAACACATGGTTGGTATGTTATTTTCTTAAGCATTTTATGTTGTTTTCTTATCCAAATAGTAAATTAAATCTTAATTTTAAAACAAAAATTTATATATAATTGATTTTAGAAACTATGGTATGATCTATTGTGACAAATTTGTATAGTGTAATATATATGACACTTAACAAGTCCTTTCCATATGTCCATATATAAAGGACACGCACCTATATATGAATTTGTGACATCTATAAAAATGAATATAGGAATGTATTAACATCTTCGTGTGACCATATTTGTTATCCTATTTATAAATAGTTCTAGGTAAATAAAACATAGTATAATTATTAAAATTGGTATATAAATATAAATTTAATGAAGAAAGGTTATAAAGTTAAAGTATTAAAGTTTTAAAATTTCAAACTAATTCAATATAAAGAAGGTAAATTTTCATCAATTTTGTGACAATTAAGACTCACTCAATTGCATCTTCTTCAAAATATATATCCCATTAAAACTCACATTACTATGTTTACAATAGGATATGATGCACTTACATTTGAAATTATTGTCATGATTGCTCTCAATCTAGATTTTTAACTCCAACAAAGCCTCCCAATATTACATTTGCTCCATTTGCTCCACCTCATCTCAATATAACTTAATATTGAAGACAATTTAAAAATTACTTATAGTGATGACCAAACTTATTGAATGCTTATCTTATTGATGATATTTATATTCATATAATATTACTTCACACATATTGACTAAAGTTATTGAATGCTTATCTTATTGATGATATTTATATTCATATAATATAACTTCAAATTGACAACTTATTAATTAATTCATTAATAACCTAGACATTAGTAACTAATGTGTTTATTGAACCATAATATTGTATGTGTGTTGGATATTTAGGCATATCTAGCACACATATATCTCACACGTAGACGATAATAACAAGCGATGTTCCTAATGCATATTTTTAAAATGTTCACAACTAATCATCCATACAAATAAATAAAGTAAATCAAACTTCAAATAATCCTCATTAAAGAAAGAGTAATAATTCAAAATTCATCCATCTTTAAAATTGAATTATTATAATTTAAACATGATAGGAACTATTTGAGGAAACAAGGAATCACATATCGAATCCCAAATGTGATCCTCAATTGACTTGGAATCACCCAAGTCCATTTAAACCCTTAATTCCATCTCGCATATACCATCCCATCGTTGTTTTTTTGAATTGATTTCCCTTGGTGAACCCAACTTCTAATTTCAATGACTTCTATGTGTGGGTTTTATTGATTATTATGAAAAGATTGTGGTTTTATCTTATGTCACTTATCCATTTATTCATCAGTCTGTGCCTGAGAAGTCGGTCAGGAGCCGAATTGACGGTCATCACTTTGGTGTTTAAAGACCTATAAATTCAAATGCCCTGATTTTTTGTGCATGGATGATGAGTGAAGGATAATAATTTTCCATGTTGTCTATGGACCCCTTACTTGTCTTTGAGTTGATTGATTCATGGTTGAATGTATAGTCTTTGTGTCTTCTTATGAGCGAGTACCTCTGTAGTTTGATTGATTAAAACTTCAATTTATCTCTGCGTTTTTAATTTCTTGAACTTGGGTATATCTCTGTGTTTTTATTGATAGACTGTGCATTGTGAATGATAAACCTCTAAGTTGAATGACAATCCCTTGGCGAACCAAACTTCTAATTTCAATGACTTCTCTATGTGGGTTTTATTGATTATTATGAAAATATTTTGTTTTTATCTTTCGTCCCTTGTCCTTTTATTCATCATTCTGTGCCCGAGCAGTCGGTCAGGAGCCGAATCAACGGTCGTCACTTCAGTGTTTAAATACCTATAGATTCAAATGCCTTGATTTTATGTGCATGGATGATGAGTGAAGGATAAGAATTTACTCTGTTGTGTATCCCTTATTTATCTTTGAATTGATTGATTCATGGATGAATGTTTAGTCTTTGCGTCTACTTGCGTAGATTTGGTTTTTCCTTGAAATTCATCTAATCAATATTTAATTTAATATGCTTGCCTTTTTAGTCAGTAACTGAATGAATTTCACTTTTTTCAGTCTCTTGATATGGCTTCTCTACCAAATTCAACACTCACTTTTGATATGGCTTCTCTTCCAAACCATAGACTCTTATCATTGTAATCTCCTCAAAAACGAACCAGTCTCCCACTTTGGTGGTCTTTTCCAATTGTAGTGACCCTTTGACTAAAGGAATAATAATAATGAACAGTTTATTTTGGAGAATAAAGTCTAATATAGAAATAAAAGAGTCTTAGATGGGACTTAATTATTATACTCATTTATTATAACTTCATATAATATTTATAGATGGGAACTAATTATTATCTTATTGATGATATTTCTATTCATATAATATAACTTCAAATTGACAACTTATTAATTAATTCATTAATAGAGTAGACATTAGTAACTAATGTGTTTATTGAACCATAATATTGTATGTGTGTTGGATATTTAGGCATATAATATAACTTCAAATTGACAACTTATTAATTAATTCATTAATAACCTAGACATTAGTAACTAATGTGTTTATTTAACCATAATATTGTATGTGTGTTGGATATTTAGGCATATCTAGCACACACATATCCCACATGTAGATGATAATAACAAGTGATGTTCCTAATGTAATTTTTAAAATGATAACAACTAATCATGCATACAAATAAATAAAGTAAATCAAATTTCGAATAATCCTCATTAAAGAAATAATATTAAATCAACATTCATCCATATTTAAAATTTAATTATTATAATTTAAACATGGTAAGAACTATGTGAGGAAACAAGGAATGACATATTGAATCCCAAATGTGATCCTCAATTGACTTAGAATGACCGGGCTCCCTTTAAACCCTTAATTCCATCTCGCATCTCCCATCCCTTTGTTGAAATATGTTGGAGTTTTGACTATATTGAACTAACTCTAGATATAATCCAAATGTGAAATCTCCAAACCTTTCGACCTAATATCTCTAGTATACAACTAGTATTTGTCATCACACATCTAGGGGAGTGTGGATAGCATGACCCTCCCACAAAATGAGGGGAGTATGGATATCTATAGACATTACCCTATAGAACCATTAATTTTGTGACAATTAAGACTCACTCAATTGCATCTTCTTCAAAATATATATGTCATTAAAACTCGCATTACTATTTGTAGAAATAGGCTTCATTACCACCATAAATTTTGTGACAATTAAGAATCACTCAAAATCATCTTCTTTTTAATATATATCCCATTAAAACTCACATTACTATGTTTACAATAGGTTATGATGCACTTACATTTGAAATTATTGTCATGATTACTTTCAATCAACGTGAATTTCCACCTTATATGACTATATTTTATCTAGATTTCTAACTCCAACTAAGCCTCACTGTAACATCCCGCTCTGGCACACTGGGAAAACTTATTCTTTGAGGACACTTGCTCGCAAGTGATCCGGACTATTATGATATTAAAACATTTGTCCCTGATTATGATGCGTTATGATGGATGACATGATGTTTTACTGCATTGACATAGGCAGGTGTTATTGACTCGGTTTTACTGAGTGTGCAGGGTTTTGGACCTTGAGGATGCCGAGGCATCGATGGAACCCCTTGGACTCTGGATTGAGTCAGCGAGTGTGCTATTTGGGTTGATTTATTTACTGTACTATTACATTTGATTTGATGATATGATGTGGACATGTTCTGACATGATTGTTGATGATGCAGGCTGACGATAGCTTGCCGACCAGACTCACATATAGAGTAAAGTGGCCACACACACGACTACCAGAGAGGTTGAGGGAGAGGTGTGGACAACAGCCCTGCCACAGCCTACTAGCACTCTCGTCGTGGATCGAACTGTATGTTAACGATTACCTAGTTCGAGAGGACCCACGATGCCACGAGGGCAGACTGCAACAGTCGCTCGCGATGATTCTAAGGGACGTGCAATAAGGCGGGGGTCTTATTCCTTAGAATCCCTTAGTCTCCCACAAGTTCACCTGGCGGAGTGTTGACTCCAGGGGTTATTGATGTCTACCAATTAGTTAAGAGGTGAGTGGCACCCTTGGAGCACGTGGTGCATCCTGAAGGACACGTCGTGTAAAAGAAACACAAGAGGTGAGTGACACCCTTGGAGCACGTGGTGCATCCTGAAGGGCATGTCGTGCAAAAGAAACACTAAAGGCGAGTGGCACCCTTGGAGCACGTAGTGCGTCCTGAAGGGCACGTCGCATTGATGATGATGAAGGAACAATCCTAGATGGCCCTACGACATTTAACACATTAATAAATTTTTGAAAAACTTCCCTAATTAAATGTCGTCTAGTTCATAATATAAGTCCTAAGTCTAAAACTTCTCCACGGGTAAAATTTTGTCTAACCTTAAGAAAAATTACCTTATAAAAGTAAAAAATAAATAAAAATTAAACTAAAAACCACGTAAGTAATAGTTTTTAGTCTTCATAAAAATTTTGGGGTAAAATGAAGAGAGTAAGAATTTAATTAAAATCTGTGGATTTAAAATTGTAAAGAAGAATTTAATTGTTTAAATTGTGAAAGTGTAAAAGATACTAAATCATTAATAAAAAGGAAAAGAGGTTAATTTGCGCAACTGTCATTTTTGGCTCTCATGAAAAGGGGAAAGAAGGGAATAATAAAAATTAGGAAACTAAGGAATGGAGGAAACATAATAAAGGAAAGAGGGAACTTATGGTAAAAAGCGAGGTCAACTTAGTAAAGAATCTACAATAAAGAACCTTCTAAATTGAACTAAATTAGCAACTTCATTTTAGGGAAAGTATTTAAAACCTATAAGGGAATCTAGGGACACCTAGGAGTAAAAATAGGAGTAACTCTCGGTGGGTGAGGGAATTAAAACAATTTAATAAATTAAATAAAATAGTTAATGGAGAAACGTGGGGGATGGATGACACTTATACGAAGGAGAGTTTTTAGAAGTTATTATTTAAAACTTAAATTAAATGAGATTTAGGAAAAAGATGGAAGTTCTAAAACTCTATAAAAGAAAGGGAAGAGAAAGAAGAAAGGGGGGATGGGTTGTTAGCGTAACGTTACGCTACCGGATTTGTGACTTGATTGATTACTTGTGGGGAGTTGGTATTTCTCAGCTCAGATAGGAGTGGTAGCTCAGCCTTGCGAGGCGAGCTGGGAGCTAGACGTACCATCTGGATAGTGTGTGGCCCCTTTGCGGCTCGGGGGGCTAAGGGGGAAGAAGAGTACCCCTAGCGTTGGCTGGGAGGTACCGATGAGGTCTCGACGGTTGGAGAGCGGGAGCGGCACGGAGCTCAAGTGCGGGATAGCGTCTTCGGGTTATTTGTCATCGGTCACAGGTACGCAAGTGCGTTTATTTGTTTAAGAATAAAAGGAAAATTGTTTAAAGTTGTATATGAATCCTTATGATGATGACTGATGTGTTGAATTTTGGATCATCCTGTTTTCTTGTTGTTGTTTTCTGCACCTAGACTGTTATAACCCCGCAATCCTTTCGATGAGTTATCCTTGGCTCTGGCATTCTCTTACTATTGGCTGCAATTTCTTATTGGTGTTCTTTAGGCATTTATAAATTATGGTGGGTGTTTATATATGACTATGGGCATTTTGTTTTAATGTGGGCATTTATATATGACTGTGGGCATTTATATTTGACTGTGGACGTTTTTATATATGGCTATGGGCATTTTGTAATAATGGGGGTGTTTATATATTATTGTGGGCATTTGTATTGTTGTAGGCATTTATAAATTATGGTGGGCGTTTTTATATATGACTATGGGCGTTTTGTTTTAGTGTGGGCATTTATATATGACTGTGGGCATTTATATCTGACTAGGGTGTTTTTAAATATGGCTATGAGTGTATTGGCATTTCTGTTTTTGTAAAATTTAGTTCTGAGAATTTGTTCTGGCAATGAGTGTATTGGCATTCTGTTTTTGTAAAATTTAGTTCTGAGAATTCGTTCTGGCAATGAGTGTATTGGAATTTTTGTTTGTAAAATTTGTTCTGAGAATGCGTTCTGGCAATGGGTGTATTGGCATTCCATTTTTGTAAAATTTAGTTCTGAGAATTCCTTCTGGCAATGAGTGTACTGGCATTTTCATTTTGTAAAATTTGTTCTGAGAATTCGTTCTGGAAATGAGTGTATTGACATTTCCGTTTTGTAAAATTTAGTTCTGAGAATTTGTTCTGGCAATGAGTGTATTGGCATTCTGTTTTTGTAAAATTTAGTTCTAAGAATTCGTTCTGGCAATGAGTGTATTGGCATTTTCGTTTTGTAAAATTTGTTCTAAGAATTTGTTCTAGCAATGAGTGTATTGGCATTCCCTTTTTGTAAAATTTAGTTCTGAGAATGCATTCTGGAAATGAGTGTATTGGCATTTCCGTTTTTGTAAAATTAGTTCAGAGAATTCATTCTGCAATGGGTGTCGGGCATTTTCGTTTTGTATTGTTCTGTAATTTCGTCTTTGGCAACCTCCGTCCCTGGGAAACGAAGTTCGCCCTCCTTAAACTTTCATTAATTTCAACTAATGCAGATGGACATTGCTGTGTGGTAAAATGTAGAGTTGTTTTATCGATCATTAAGAATGGATAATTTAATTACAGATGAGGCTAATGTTAATTAAATCCTTAGTTGCATTTATTGATTATTTAAGGCTCATTGAATTATGATATTTCATTTTAATGGTTGAATATTCTCTGTTA